>JAQZBX010008739.1:0-47492 GCA_029593785.1 Cabassous unicinctus | reverse complement strand
CCCCCCCCCATTTTCTTAGCCCCCTTCTCCTCTCCCAAGTTTCCCTCTCCAAGCAGAAGCATCACTCACCTCACTCATGGTGGCTTTAAAACACAGTCCTAAATCTCCGCCGCTCAGCACAGGAACTGTTGAAGGGTCGCTGTTCCCCGTCCTGGCTTTTCTCTTAAAAAGGGCTGCCCGGTGGCATCATACCTCCTGTGAGCCAATGAGAGCCACTCACCTGTCTGAAAGCCTCGCGTGCATCTGAGAGTGCAAAGGGCCACCTAGTGGAAGGAAGGAAAAAGGCCTGCTGGGCGTCAGGGAAAGAAGGAAATGCTCAATTCAAAAAAAGAGAGAAGAGGCAGGATTCAGAGGTACAAAGGCTGTCCCCTGGATGACTTTGCTCGTTAATCCAAGGGGCGTGCTATTTAGGCACACGCACCACACCTCTGAAACATCCAGCAGAAAGAAGGAAGGTCTGTGTTTCTAAGAGGAGCTCCAAAAACATCAGCGCATTGTATCTCACCTCCCTCCATGTTTCCTCAGGACCTGAAGCTCTGCTGGCCCTGCTAACACCAATCTCAGCCTTCAGAACTTAATTTTTCCCCTCCTCTCTCCCCAGCCCAAACCCCGTCAGCCTGCCCATCAGCCTGCTGTTCTCTGGGAACTTCTGCTGCTGCTGGAAGGAAATGAGCAGGCAGGGTCAGGGCAGGTGCGACTGGTACATTGCTTTGGATACTGACTATTTCCAGTGGACTTGGCTCGGGTGTCTATTTGAATTAGAGGGTGGTGTTTTACGACCTAAAATCTGCCACATAAAAAAAAAAGAAAAGAGAATGTGCGCTTTGGAAAAATAAAATCAGCTTTCAGCGCTGCTTTGTGGTCATGGCCACTTCTGCAGCGTTGGGGAAGGAGGCTCCATCTTGGCCTTGCTCAAGGCCCTCATCAGCCCTTCTGTGAAGAGGTGCAGGCTTACTGCTCATCCTGAACTCATGGGGCCTGAAGAGTCTGCAGAGGCAGGTGGACACTTGACTTTTGCAAGGGATGTGGCCTGCCGCCTGTCACCTTGGTCCGGGGCGGATCGGGGCTCCCTCCTGAACCCACCAGCTTCCACTGTCCTTCCCCAGATTCAAACAGAGGCCTCAGCATGAGTACAAGGAGCACACATCATGGCAAATGCACCAAACGATGACTGCTAACTCCTCAGACGCCAAGAACCTATGGATAGCTAAGCACACCCGAGTTAGGGCTATCAGACATCCCACATGGATAACTCAGTGAGAAACCAGGCACAGTTATCACAATCCTCTGATCCCTCACTCTCCCCACACGCAGTATGACTCAATGAACAGCATCCTGGGGCAGCGGTGCTTCCGACGTGCCCCCACTCTGGTCGTCCTCTCTCAGCTTCCATCCCTGCCACGGGCCTCTCAGGTCAGCTGCCTCCACCGCTCGCTCCTCCCTCTGTCCCTCCCATCCCATGGGGGTGTCATCCAGCCTCCAGGTCTTCCTTCTCCCCTGAGGTTTCTGTTCTCAGTGACCACCCCCAGCTCTCCACTCCAACACTCTGGCAATTTCTAACTGTTCTTTTCTTTGTGTCCCTACTCATTACCAAGAAATGACCTGCTGTGACTCCTCCAGGGCAGAATCCAAAGAACTCTGCCTTGGAGCACCCCTGGGACGGAAATGCCCTCCTTGGGGCTGGGAATATTTGAGCCAAACCTACCTGGTTGGATCCAAAGAAGCTACATCCCAGCGTTTGGAGAAGGAAGTGGGAAGTGGTGGCTCCAGAGCGAGTACAGAAATTAAGGAAGCACTCACTCTTTGGTTCATGCAAATGCTGACCCTGAACTTGCCCTAACCTGGGAGCGAGTGCTTCCTTAAATTTTGTGACTTGGGTGCCAGGATAGTTTTCAGCCTAGACCTTGCCCAGGTAGCAACTCTCCAATTCCTGGGATAGTTTTGAAGAGCTTCAGACCAAAGGTTAAAAGGGCCATAAAAGGAGAGAATAGAAGCTCTCCTCAGGTGCTGACAAAGAAAAACATGTGAAAATGGCTTTGTGGAGAGTTCTAACCAGAAGGCACATTTCAGGATGGAACCAGGGCAGATGAATACAATAAGCAGTTGTAGCAGTTTGGTATTGTTTATGAATTCCAAAAATAGATATTGGATTATGTTTGTGAACTGGTCTGTTCCTCTGGACATATATTGTATTGGATTCAGAGGTTTTACTTTTACTTGATTAAATAATGATTAAGGCTTTGATTGGGCCACATCAGTAGGACCAAGGGGGCTGTGACTCACAGAGAAGACGGCTTGGCAGAGGAGAAAGGTGGAGTTTTAATGCTGGAGCTGGGGGAAGTAAACACACAGAGAAGCAGATACGTGAGGAAAAAGAGAAGGCTCCATTAGACACGGCAGAGGCCCTGGGAAGAGAGACGGGCCATTCGTCTGATCGTCTACAGCTGAACATCTACAGCTGACCTTGTGGAGAGATGAGAGCAGCTGAGCCTGAAGAGGAACGAGCCCCTGGGAGAGAGACGAGACTTATCCCAGCCTATAGCTGATATTGGAAGAAGCTGGGACCACGGAGCCGAGAGAGGAAGAGGGAGGCTTAACTCTTACAGACATTGGCAGCCATCTTGCTCCAACACGTGGCAACAGACTTTGGTGAGGGAAGTAACTTATGCTTTATGGTCTGGTAACTGTAAACTTCTACCCCAAATAAATACTCTTTCCTAAAAGCCAACAGATTTCTGGTATTTTGCATTAGCACCCCTTTGGCTGACTAATACACCGGTGCATGCACTTTCTGGAAAGTTCCAAGCTCCAGTGTGTGTGTATGTGTCTCTGGATGCTGGTTTGCCTCCTTGTGGCAGTGAGCAGGAATGGCTGCTCAGCAAAGCATGGCCGTGCGCTTGTGGGGATGCCAAGAAGAGGGGACTCAAGGAACATTTGCATTTTACTCTTAAGCCAGTTGCAGGCTGGGCACTAAATAGATCTGGAAGGAAGAGTCGCATGTCCCCTGACAACTTCCTCTCCCCACACTCCTCATAGCTCCAGCCACACTGACCCCCCACACCATATGCAGATCTGGTCATGTTCTTCCCCCCAGCTCAGCACCCACTAGGCCCTCTACTCCTGGACTTGCAGCTCCACAGTCTCAGTCCCTTCCATTACAACCAGCCCCTCAGCTACCACTCAGGACACTGAGGGAAAGGCCACTGTCCCCCAGTGTGCACCAGCCAAGAACAGGCCAGAGGCCAAGACCAGATTCCCTGGGCAGCCCAAGCCCTCAGCCATGCCACACGAACACGAGTGAGCTCAAACACGAAGCAACAGGACTGTTTCTTCTGTGGCTTGTGCAAATCAATGTTCTCAATTTAAAGTCACTTTACATAAGGATTGGGTCTATAGAAAAGCCCCTTTCAACGGGAAGATTGATGCATTCATTGTAATAAGTCATATTTTACAGAGCGACAGAAATGGACTATATTTGCTCTGAAAATACTGGCCACACAGAATCATTTGCTAGTTAGGATCTACCTGCAGACATGCTGGCAGCCCCTCCTTACCCACTCGCTTCTCCTTCCCATCTTCCGTATGTGCAAAGGCCCAGGCAGGGTGTCTTTAGGACACCCCAAGTGGTTAGAAGTGGGCGATGGGAGGAGGGAGGTGTGACTCTTCAAAGATGATGCCCTTAGAGCTAACCCGTTCCTGTGCATATAAACCTATTATAGGTGGGACCTTTTGATTAGATTCAGTTAAGGGACCTTCCTTTTGATTAGATCACTTCAGTAGGGAATGACCCAGGGTGGGTCTTAATCATCTAACAGGAGTCCTTTATAAACTATAAAAAGCCACAGACACAGAAAAACAGCTGCAGAGTCAGAGAGAAGCCTCCAGAAGCTGAAATCAACAAACCTAGGAGAGAGAAAAGCCACAGAGGGAGCAGCCAGAAGCTAGTGGCAACGAGACCTGGAGGAGAAGGGAGCAGACACCGCCAGATGCCTGATAACCCCCAGCTGCAGCTCAGGGAGAAATGGTCACCTGATGATGCCTTGATCTGGATGCTCTCACAGCCCCAGAACTGTAAGCTTTTAACCTATAAATTCCCATTGTAAAAGCCAGCCCATTTCTGGTATACTGCTCCAGCAGCCTTTACCAAACAGGGGGGTCCTGGTCACGAACTGGGTGGGGATCACGATGTTATCTGCTGATGTGCTAGGAAGGGGCAAGGCAGCAGGTGCATACCTGCCTGCATGAGGGTGTGGGGGGTCGAATTGTGGCCCCCCAGAAAAGATGTGTTCAATTCTTCACCCCCAATCCTGTGAATGTGGCCATATCTGGAAATAAGGTCTTTAAAGATGTGATTGGTTACGATGAAGCCAAACTAGAATAGGGTGGTCCCTAGCCCACATGCCTTGTGGGAAGAGGGAACTGTGGGTGCACAGCAGCTGGGCCTAGGGGAGGAGGCCATGCAGACACTGAGACAGAGACTGGCGCGCTGCAGCTGCGAGCCAAGGGACACCTGGGATGGCGGCACCACCAGAGGCTGGGAGAGCTCAGGAAGGAGCCTCCCTAGAACCTTCAGAGGGAGCTGGGCTCTGCCAACACCTTGATTCAGGGCTTCTGGCCTCCAGAATGGTAAGAGAATAAATTTCATCGTTTTAAACCACCCAGTTAGTGGTAATTTCCTACAGCAGCCACAGGAAACCGATACAAGAAGGTACAAGGTATAAGTTAAAAAAAAAAAACCTGTCATTTCTGAAAAGCAGAACCACCCCCCCACACACCCCCAGAAGAAGCCTGTTGGGTTGGGGATTTCGATCATCCCCCTCCTTCAGGCGGAGGAAGAGGTCTCCCAGGAACAATGATCATGTTGCCCACGTCTCTCGTATGGTTTTACAGGCTCTACTCTGCGGAGGGGACAAGGGAAAGGGACACTGAGAGCCAGCCTGACCTCTGTTGACCGAGCCATGGGCCCTGGTGGGGACTTGAACTTTCTAGAAACACAAAGGCACAAGTAGGTTTGCAACAGCCTTGGGCTCGGGGAACAGTAAACAGTTGCTGGAGCTTCCCAGGGCAGGGGCTGGGAAGGGGGGTACCCAAAGCTGGGCTGTGGCTTTTCTGATTAGAGTGTGTGACTGCTGGGAACAGCCCAAGGGGTTAAAAAGGCTATGAGGGAGAGGGTGGATGAGATGGCAAGCATTGGAAGAGGAGTCACAGGGAAAGAATAGAAGCCCCTTGAAGGGAATCTCACCAACTTTGCCACGTAGTAGGCAACTTACGCACTAGCCCCCATCTCCCCAGGAAATCTTTAGTGAAAGAACCATCTCCTGCCGATGAGTAGTGGAGTTGTGTCTGCTTTAGAGAACATGAGACAAATGTTGACGATGGCCACAAAGGGAGAGGCAAGCTGCCCTAGGAAATCAGTGTCTGTGGTTACACATGGCACACAAAGAGTCTGAGTGTAATCCCATGCTTGCTGATGAGCTCCCCAGGCACCCTGGCCATGGAACTCACCTTCCACCATCTCCCAACCTGTGAGACCCTGAGTAGGTGATAGGACACACACACACACACGCGCGCACACACACACACACACACACACACCACTCCTCATACCTGGCCACCTTTCTAGGCTTCCTCCTCCTCCTGCCTCTCTCCCACTTCCCTTCCCTTCCCTCCTTTTTGGGTCTGCGTGGCCATTATTGACTCTTACATGTACCGATCTTATTTAAACAGCTCTCACACTCTTTCAGCCAAACATGATATTACCTAGTGGATGGAGTCGTGAACCAGAGGCTTGGAGCTTGAAGCCTTGGCATGATCAGTGGTTTTCTTTACAACCTTGGAGAAGTCTCTCCATTCCTCAGTGTCTCATTTCCTCTCCTGGTAATACAGAAATATTAAAGCCTTGCCTCTGCCAACCTAAGCAAAAATATATACACTAAATATATTGAGCTGGGAAATAAGTGTTGAAGGAACTTCAGGAGAATTAGATCTACAGCTTCATATATTAGATCTTGGGGAATACTTCAGACTTGCTGAATTAAAATACGGACATGTGGTGCTATAATTTGTAAAAAAAAAATGATGTGTATAGATTATTTCATCCTCTTGGAAGTGGGATCTTGCCTGCGGGTGCTGAGTTGAACAAAACAATCTTTCAAAATCAGGGACTCTATTGATGACCTAGAGCTTTTCATCAGATTTTTCTGCCAAATGCATCCTTTGAGCACAGTTTCAGGGAGGGAGGGGGATTAAAAAATCTCCCCCTGCCTTGTTCCCAGTCTTTGCTTCTCTACCTCCTTATGGTTGGGGGTCCCAGGTGTGCCCACCACGTGCAAGTTCAGTGCTGTCTTAACCCCTGAACCCAGAAGACACCTGCAAAGGCGGAGAAGGTGGGCTTCGTCCCTAGAATGCAGGCTTCGTGTCCCAGCCTCAGGGCTTAGGCTGCCCTGGCTTCCCTTTGCCTTCACTGCTGAGTGGACCCAGCGGGCTCCTGCCTTCGCTCCCTCTCCATGTTTTATGCTGCCTTAAATGTTCATCTTTCTTACGGAACCCAGGCCTCTCCCCAACCCACTGGACTTCATGTGACCCACAGCCAAGAGGCTCCCCTAGTTATAGCTATAGATGGGGACATGCAACACAATTCTCTAGACCTCTCAAAGCAGATTCCTGCGGCTGTCATAACAAATGACCACGAACTGGGTGGCTTAAAGCAACAGAAATTTATTGTCCCACAGTTCTGGAAGCCAGAAGTCTGAAGTCAAGGAATTGGCCTGCTCCCTCCGGAGGCTCTGGGGATGGAGCCTTCCGTGCCTCTCTCCTAGCCTCTGCTGTTTGCCAGCAATCCTTTGCGTCCTTGGCTTGTAGACACATCACTCGAATCCTGTGTCCTCTTCACATGGCCTTCTCTCTGTGTGTCTGGTCTATGTCTCTTCTCTTCTTCCAAGGACATCAGTCTTATGGGATTAGACCCACCCCACTCCTGTATGGCCTCATCCTAACTAGATCCCATCTTCAAAGACCCTATTTCCAAATCGGGTCACCGTCACAGTTACCTTAGGACTGCAATGTCGCTTTTTGGAGACACAATTCAACCCATAACAGCTGTCCTGAAAGCATTTATTTATTGTGATAAGTTTGTTTACTCAAGATTGTCTCTCACTTACTTATGCCCCACCCCGTACCTGGCACTGAGTCAGCACCCCAAAATATTGTTGAATAAGTAAATGCTTATTGGTCACAAGGTGTGAATGCTTCTGTATGAAAGAAAACTCTTTTTCCCTATAAAATTAGACCCAATCGTCTCACTTTCCAAAGCCAAAATGTAAGAATTTGTCTCTCTTGAAAATAAGGAACCAGGGCATTTAAAAAATCTCTCTGTGCTGTCAAATTTTAAGCCAGCTTGTTAAAATGTTAAAAAAAATTTTCTGGCAAAATGCACCTGTTTTAAAGTTAAGGTATTGGGATTTTTTCCCCTTTTTAAAGGGAAATAGATCAACAGAAATGTTAGGTTGTGGCCTTCCAGGGTTTTAGCCAATTTTAATATCGCACAGCTCCATTCTGCCCCAGCTTCCGCCCCGCCCAACATGTGTGTGCTCCCAACTCTTCTACACGCTCTTCATTCCTCTTACATAACAGATGTGCACATTTATTATTTCTTGAAATATTGAACATTTGATGTTTGCATGCTTTCTCTCTCTTTCCTTCCCTTCTCCACGCTGTCTCTCTCTCAGCTACAAGAACTTGTGCTTCACACACAACCTTCAGGCCCACCTCGACACTTGGTAAGGCCACGCTTTCCTCCAAAGGCACCAGCCAACAGGAGAGAAAGGTCCTGTGGGCCTCACCTGAAGCTGCTATTATTCTTAAGGCTCAATTACTCCCTGTTTATGGAAGAAAAGGTCATTTGAGAACCTGCAGTCTCTTTCAGACAAATTAAGCATTCAAGCCTGTCCTCCAGATAAAGACCGGATTGCTCGTTGCTCACAGAGCGCGTCACCTCTGCAGCTCCTCTCTTTGATGAAAAGGTCAGTGGGTGTTTGTATTCAAAGAGCTCCCATCTCTGATGCCTCAACCCCTGCCTGCCCATCGCTGAGGCCCGGTTCTCAGCAGCCCCGATGGCTTTCGGAGTTGCACTTTGTTGAGGCCTTAATTATTTTCACTGTCGCCACTTCCTACACAGGTGAACTCCTCTGATTCTGCCTCCAGCACTTGTTTCCAAAATTTCAGGTCAGTGATTCTTTCTGCAGAGCCAGCACCCTGTTGCGTGGCTGGTTACTGTAGTGGACACTGTGGTGGGTCACCCAGATGCCACCCTCTCAGGAGGAAACACCCATCCCCCCCGCTGCTGAGAGCATGCATGATGGACTCAGCTCCCACCTGAGTCCCCCTGGGCATGGTCCTCAGCTGAAGATCGCTGCCTTACCCAAAGGTAAGGTTACCCGTTGAGTGCCACTGGGGGACTCAATGGACGGGCAATGCCAGGTATAAAGACCTGGCCCCCTTTCCCAGTTCGGGACAACTCTGCAGGGTCATCCTTCCTTGCCCGAATCACAGCCCAATTCTCCCTCTGCCTGGTCCTGCTTCCTCCACTCTCATGTGAGTGTGAGCACAAGGTAGAACTCAATAGCGCCTGCATTCTAATCTCCACCTTAGAGTGTGCTTCCAGGACAACTGACCTGACACTGTTCATCAGGAGTGGCTTGAGAAAGTGGACACTGACCTGGGGTTTGAGCTGGACAATCTGCTGACCTGCGGCAAGGACCCCTCATTGACAGTAGATGAGCCTGGAGACTCCCTGGAGTAGTGCAATCGCTAACACATTCACTGACAGCAAGGTGGGAAGGGATCCCTGTGGAAGACAAAGCACACTGGTGGGAGCAATGTGTCAGACATTCAAAAAATATGTGGGAAAGAGTAATTATAAGGACAATGGAATCAGATGGCTGTTGCTGGGGAAATTAAGGCTGTGAAGAAAATAAGGCAAGGCTGGGGGTGATTAATCAGGAATTCACGACTAAGTGTGAAACCCAGAGCCCCTCTGGGGAAGCAGAGGAAAGGATTCTCATATCCTACAGCCTGCAGGCAGAAAAAGCTGAGAAACAGCCTGGAGACTTAATCATAAGTGTGACAGTGCTTCAGGAATGCTATGTCAAGGTCAGGGTCTGATGGGGAGGGAAATGGAGGATGCACTTGATGATCTTGAATTCCAAGGTCTCTCTGATCTCTTTGGGGCTGCAGTACTGTCTTACTCTCCGTTAAATGCTAGTGCTCCTGGTGCTTAAAGATGATGCAGATGCTTCTATCAGGCAAGAAAAGACAGGCTCACTTCAGCATCTGAGCCCCTCCACTCCTGACCACCAGACTCAAAACTGGTGCTAAATCATGACATAAACTAGCCAGCGAAGTACTGGGCCTGCTAATGGAAGAAAGAGACTCTGCTCAAAGGAGCTGCAGATCTCAGCCAACAAATATAGCAAGAGCCATGGGAAGGCACGCGACGCTGGATTCTGAGACTGTTGGATCAAGATGGTGGAGGGGGGACAGAAAATAAACTTGGAAAAGAAAAAATTTATTGATATGGGAAAACTATTCTATGATACAAGAGTTAAAACTAGGAAAGACCCCAGGAGATGGTACCAACAAGCCACTAGGATGGCTCTTAAGACCTCGGAGAAAGTGGTGGCCCACACTGAGAGAAGTACAAGTGCCAGAACTGCTATAGCAAAAAAAGGAAGAGAAGGCCAAAAGGATTCAAGAAGAGGCCATGCTGGAGTGGCTATGCCACATGCATCAGGAAACCCAATGACTTTGCCTTCACCAGATTAGGAAGGGCAGTGCTGGAAAGCTGGGCCAGCGTCACTGTTGGTTAGGTGGTTCCTGCTTTCTCTGCAAGCCAGGACTGGTGGCAGAGGAAGCCATTACAGAATCATATTCCTGAGAGCTACAGGAAAGAAGGATCCAGAATTAACAGAGGCCAGGTGGCAATGTTCAACCATGTAAAGCAAGGTGGGGATTTTTCCTTTTAGAGCAACAAAAATGTACTGAAATGGACAAGCTGATGACAGCACAACTCTGTGATGAAATTGAGAGCCACTGAGTATACACTTTGGATGGATTGTAGAGGCAGAGGACCATATAACACAGTGAATGATGGGCTGTGGTTAACAGTACAAATACGAGAATGGTCTCTCATGAAATATAACAATCATGCAATACTAATACATGGTGTTAACAATAGGATGGTTTGAGGGGAAAACACATCAAATATAAGCTATGGACTATAGATAGCTGTGATATTGTGACATTCTTTCATAATTTGTAACAAATGTGTCACAACAATGTATGGTGGTGGTGGGGTGGTATATGGGAATCTCGTATGGCATACATGACTGTTCTTTAAATTTTTGAAATAAAAAAAACACTTTGGTGAGAAAAAAACATATTTAAGGCAACACAGTATTGTACATTTAGACTTAGTAAAGTTTGGTGAGCCAATTTCTCTAAAGTACATATTTTAAAAATTATGGAGCATCCTTACAACAGAATACTACACAGACATTTAAGAGAATGAAGTATGTCTATATGTGGAAATGTTTCCAAGATATTTTATTAAATGAAAAAGCTAGAATATGCATAAAGTCTGGAGAGATAGACACCTATCTTACTGGTTATCTTTGTGCAGTAGGATCATAGGTGATGATAGGAGGCTTCCACTTTCCATGATATATATTTCTATAGTTTGAAATTTTATTTCTTTGGAATTGTTTACTTTTGTAACTAGAAGAAACAATAAAGAGAACATTTGAAATGCAAAATAACAAAGCAAGGTGGATAGAATATTCATAATGAATGGAAAGGACTGGGTGGCAGCGAGCAGGCTTGACTGGCAGAGCACTATCTTCTTGTCGGTAGGACACAGCCTCCATCGAGGCAGCGAGGTGGAGGGGCAGCTAACAAAGGCTTTGCTCAATCTATACCAATTATCAGTGAGGAGGGGCTGATTTTTCTCCCTGGGGACATTTGGAAATACCTGGAGATGTTTTTAGTGGTTACAACCCTGGGGGTGGGGTAGATTACTACCAGCATCTAGTGGGTGGAGGGCAGGGGAGCGGCTATGCCTTCTACAGTGATCAGGAGAGCTCCCCACAGGAGAGAATTATTGGGCCCAAAGTGTCAATACTGCTGAGTTGAGAAGCCCTGATTTATTCAAATACATTAATATGAGGATCTATAAAAATCTATACACTAAATCAAAGATGGATAATCAAGAGATTGAGGGCAGCCATCCCAACAAAAAGTCAATTCCTTGCCCAGTTTTCAAATCTGAGCCAGTTCTCAGACTCAGAAGCAATTGCCTGGGAGGGAGACCAGGTCCCCAATAGGAAGGATCCACCAAGACCACGGCAACTAGACGCAGTATCAATTTCCCCAGTTATTCCCCAGAAGGACCCGCGGCCATTTAGTTGAGTAACCATACACTGGGAGAGGAGAACACCTAAACATTTTGAGGATTATTGAATATAGAATCAAAGTAGAAACTGGGAACTCAGATCATCAGCCTCCCTGGGGGGCAGGTCAAACGGAGTCCTGGCAGAGGTTTCTCACAAAGTGGCTCCACTGGAAACAGGCATATTGGGAAGTTGGCAGAACCTCCTCAGTGGACCCGTGGCCTGGGACAAAAGAGCCAAGTAGAGGTTCTGAATCTACCCCACCTCATCCAACACGATAAATAAGAAACAGTATTGCACTCCAGTGGCACGGCAGAGATTGGTACCATTCTTTTCTTTTTTTAGGAGGTACCCGGGATTGAACCCAGGACCTTGTATATGGGAAGCAAGCACTCAACCACTTGAGCTACATCTGCTTCCCAGGAAGCTGGGGTAATGGTCTCTGACTTATATTCATATAATTCAACAGTGTTTTGCCTTTAAAAAAATGCAGAAAGACCCTGGGTGGTGTCAGTAAAGCACTGCAAACTCAACCAAATAGTAGCCATTGCCCCAATTGCAACTGCTCTGCCAGATCTAGTATCTTTGCTAGAGGAGGCTAACAAGGCTTCATTTGTGTCATTTGTGGTCATTGATCTGAGAAATGTATCCTTTTCCTTCATATCAGGGAGGAGGATCAGGAAGTATGAGCCCCTGATATGATACAACCCCTCAAGACCAGCTAGCCATGTGATGGCAAGTTGATGTCATTAGACCACTTCTACCTTGGAAGTGATAGCATTTTATTTTAACTGGAATTGATACGTATCTGGTATAAGTTTCTTTTCCTGCCCATATGGCCTCCATCTATTCAAGGCCAGCACCACTATCTGAGGGTTTAAAGAGTGTTTGACCCACTGACACGGGATATTGCAAAACCTCACCTTGGACCAAGAATCCCATTTTACAGTGATGGCAGTAGGGCAATGGGCACATGGCCATGGAGTCCACTGGAGCCCACTGGTCTTATCACATACCACACCACCCATAAAGCAATGAGGTGGCCTTTTGGAAGGCACAGCTGAGGTACCAGCTTAGAGATGACATCCTAGAAGGATGGAGAGCTATCCTCCAGTATTTACTCTAAATCAACAACCACATGGCACAATGTCATGGCTGGGAACTAAGGAGTACAAGTAGGAGGGACCTCACTTACCATCATTTCCAGTGAGTCACTTGGGGAATTTGTGCTCCTTATTCCCAAACTCTTGGATCTGTGGGTTTGGAAATCTTGTCTTCCACATGGCAGGACCTGCTTCATGGGCAGGCAACGTAGTCAGCGCCTGTGACCCCATACTCAGAAAGGCCTTTTGTTTGGTTTACTCTTCTGCTGTTGCCCACCTTAGCTAACATTTTAAAAATAAGCCCCCCTCCCCCATATTTTCATTTTTCACTTGCCCTGAAAATTATCTAGCAGGTTCTGCCAGACGGTGAATGCTTCCATCAGAAGACTAGGTGAGAGCAACAAGGTTAGCACAGGGCTGCTGTTACTTCAGGCTTCTGCTGCTGAAAGATCAGCAGGCAAGGAAATGAGTGCCTATCCTGGCAGAAACAATTGACCCTGATTGTCAGGAAGAGGGAGGTTTCTGTTCACAAGGAGAGAGTTGAGGAGTGTGCTTGGCATCTACATGATCCACTTGGGCATCTGCTGCTCTTCCCTTGTTCAGTTTTGACAGGAAATGAGCAAGAGCAGCAGACACTGCCAGAGAAGGACATGGAGCCCTTCAGGGATGAGGATCTGGGTCACCCCACCAGTAAGTCACCTAGACAAGCAGAAGGGCTAGCCAAGGGAGAGGGCCATCTAGAATAAAGAATAGAAGAGGGGAGACACTGAATATCACCTGCAGGCTAAAGACCAGCTACAAAGGAAAGGGCTGTGTTCACCTAACCTTCCTCTTGTAAGCTTCCCCCTAGGAAAAAAAAAGGGGTCCACTAGAATCCTAAAGGAGCTGTTTCAAGAATTTGTATGCAGCAAGTGGATCTCAGCAGTACAGGGGCTAGACTAGAGGGGAGCTATGGTGTGCTTTTCAGGTCTGGATCACTTGTTTCCTCAGCTACAGGGATGATCCCCTCTTCCTGGTGTTCACGTCCTTGTGTGATGCCCGCCCCCTGAAAGTGGGCTGGACCTAGTGACTTACTTCTAACAAACATATAGAAAAGTGTTGGGGATTGAATCATATCCCCCCAAAAAGACATGTTCAGGTCCCAACCCCTGGCCCTGTGGGTGTGAACCCATTTATCAATAGTACCTTTGGAGATGTCATTAGTTAAGGTGAGCCCACAGTGAATGAGCGGGGCCTTCATCCAATAGGGCTGAGGTCCTGAAAAGGAAGCCAAAGAAATTGGAAGTCAATGGAACTCAGAAGAGAAAGGAGAAAACACCGCCATGTGCATGGCCACGTGATGGAAAAGACAAGGAACCCCGAAGATTGCCTGCCAACCAGAAGATACTGACCCTGGGAGGAAGCAACTGTTATAATCTCTGAAACTGTGAGCCAATAAATTCCTGTTGTTAAGCCAACCCATTGTATGGTATTTGTTTTAGCAGCTAGGAAACTAAGACAGTATTGTTTTGAGGCAACAAATAGCATCTATAAAACACTTAGTAGAGAGACTGGCACAAAGAAGTTGCTCAATAAACTTCTCACATCACAGGAATTAAAAATGATGCCCACAGATTTCTGCTTCCACACATAATTAACTGCTATACAAACTGCCTTCCTACCATAAATAATTAGAAATCTGGAAAAAACATACGAAACAATTTTCATACATTGGACAACAGGCAGCACAGGACAGTGATCTCTAAGAGCAAGGGAACAAACAAGGGGAGCCCTCAGGATTACCCAGCTTACTGCAGTGAGGGAACCCAAACGGAGCCTGGTCTTGCTTACTTGAGGAGACAGAGATCAGAAGGATGCTGAGGTACCTAGAATTTGCAGGACAGAATATCAGAAAGGAGGGAGTCTCAGAGAGTCTCCTTGATTCACTGAGTACTGATCTTTGCAAGAAAACTTTCCCAAGGGAAAAGTGAAGTAAACTTCTCAAGGCTGGGGAAAGAGCCGCCTGAGTATTTCCTGGAGTTCACAAAGAACTGGAAATATTCATGTTTTCACCAGAGTGGAGTGAACTCCTAATACACAGGCATTGAGTAGGGCCTCATATGGCCATGCCTTAGTAATAGGGTGTAATCAGTCCCAGAATAAAGTCTGCTCTTGGCCAGCCATAAAAAACCTAAAGCAAGCCTCAAAATGATTTAACTGACCCACAATTACTTAATTGCATGCCAGAAAAATAATACAGCATTCTTTAAAGAAATACAACAAAATCTAGGACCTAACAATGTAAAATTCACAATGTCTGTCAATTACCAGATGTGGGGAAAAAAAGGCAGGAAATATAATCCATTCATTTCATTGACACTCTTCACAGACATAAAAGAATTAGAGACCCTCCCCACTATGCCTCTGATCTGTAATCCTGGATCTGGAACTCTCCAAACCACATTTCTACTCAGCCAACTGCTGCTGCCAGACTCTGTCAATAGGGGCCACTGAAGGGATCCTGAGAAACTGGAGGAGCAGACGAGACACACTCCTGCCTTTTTGCTCTTGCTTCTTCCTGCTTGATTTCTGATTTTGCTGGGGGCAGCACTCCACCCCAGCAGCAGCAATTCCTCCCAGCTGAATCCAGTTTGTAGTTTTCCAAAGTTTGCAGAACCAGCCTCATCACACGCTCCCCAGAAGCACCAGCACTGGGCCATCTGCATTCCCTCCTCAGAGGTCTCAGCTTAGCTCTGTGAGGTCCTTCCTCTAAGTTTCTAGTTTTAATCCCAATTTTTTCATTTGTTACCCTAGTCAGCCCGGGGGTGGTAGCGACTTTCCTGAAGTTGCTACCTCTGTGATAACTTCATAGAGTTATCTTTTACACTTTTAGTCATCTAATAAAAATTTTACACCTCATAAACAATTTTGATAATAAATTCTGCCTGTGCAAAAACTGGTGTGGTTTCTGCCTCCTGAATGAAGCCTGTCTTTATATCCCTTTACATGCCTTATTATATCTAGTGCTCATAAATTCCTTTACAGATAAATAATCTTTTATTCCAAGAAGTTGATAATTTGCTCAAAGTCCCAAAGTTATTAAGACTTTTGGGAAGATAAGCAGTCTGACTCTAAATTCTGCATGCTTGACTAGCTGGCAGCGTGTATGATAACATGCCTGGACTTGTTAGTATCAAGGGAAACTTCCACTCAGTGGCTACCAAGGGATTAATAGGATTCATAAATATATAGGGTCAGTCGTGGTCACAAGAGCTTCCAGGATAAGGCAGTGTGGGACATGTGAGATAGAATGAGTTGTGCATTTCTGACAGTGTCTACATAAGAATCCCCAAACGATCTGAAAAAAAACATAACATTGAAACAGGGGATTTACTGTTGTTACTCACCCATGATATTAGTTTCCATTTCCATGAATTCATATAATCCAGCCAGGTTTCCTCAATTAAAATAGTTCATATGGTCATTTCCCCCCCTCTTTTACTTACGTTAACTACATTGGTAAATCAGCAGTTGCATCTGTGACCACAACTGTTATGTTGGGAGAGGGAGAAAGGGAAAAATAGCAAATGCTTTCTTAGAAGCAGCAACCCCCAAAGAAAACACTGGCCAGAAAAGAACAAGAAGAGCTGGGAAATGAAAACTAAGACCCCCAAGCCCAACAGAGCTCAAAAGAAAGCAGAAGACTGGGAGGAAGTAGAGGGAAGGCAGCAGATAGGCCCAGGAGCTAAGGCCAGTCCTGTTCCTAAGGGGGAAATGGGGTGGTAGGAAGGAGAGGAAAGAACTGGGGGAAAATGGTTTCCCAGCCCCAAGGCAGTGTAACATCTTTGCTCCTGTTCCACAAGGAAAGCTGCACAGAGAAAGAACTTCAACTTCATCTCTAAGAGAATCAAGAGCTATTCTAGGGAGTGGATGTGGCTCAGGCAGTTGGGTGCCCACCTCCCACATGGGAGGTCCCGGGTTCAGTTCCGGATGCCTCCTAAAGAAGCCAAACAAACAATGAGAAGACAATGAGCAAAAAGCAACAAGCAAGACAATGAGCAGACAGCAAGCAAAAACAAAAAAAAACGAGCAGGGAGCAGATGTGGCTCAAGCAGTTGGGCACCCACCTCCCCAAATGGGAGGTCCTAGGTTTGGTTCCTGGTGCCTCCTAAAGAAGAAACAAACAGACAATGAGCAGACAATGAGCAAAAACAATGAGCAAACAATGAGCAAAAAACAACGAGCAAATAGATGAGGGAGCTGTCTGGGGAGGGGGGCGGAAAGAGCTATTCTAGTTCCTCCATTGTAAAATAGGGTGCACAGGGGGCTTTGGGAGGTGGGGGAACTAATGGGTTCTGGGAAAGGAAGGGAAAAGTGTGGGGGGGGGGGGCGGTTCAGGGCCATGAGAACTAAGGCTGGCCCTGGAAAAGCAAAGGAATTGAGGCCTCAGTGGAAGAGCCTAACCTGGGTTTCTCAGCTGCTCTGCAACAAAAGGCAGAGTGCAAGTCAAGTGGGCAGAAGGGCTCCAATCCTAGGTCACTGTGGCCTTTCCAATCTGTCTTCCCTCAATTTTCCCAAAACTCTGGGCTGGAACAAGAAGGACCCTAGGGTTCTCTCTTGCCTTGATGGCTTTCCACACACATCCTAAAAACACCTGATGAGCGATATGAAAAGATGCTACAAGTCTAAAACGGGCCAAAGCCCTCTCAGGATATGAATCAGCTGTGAGGTGCCTTCATGCTAGTAACTCCCTGTCCACAGGAACAGGTGGTGTGATAGAGGGGGCCGCAAGTAGGCCCCTAGTGGCACACGGATTAAACAACTGGATGCATGGGGGTGGGAATGGGAACTAAACTGGACACCAGCTAAGGAGAGAGGAAACAAGGCCTGATGGGAAGTGGGGGGTGGAACGGTCTGTAAATAAGGTGTGAAATGAGACCACACCTATTTACAGGGAAGTAGAAAAGACATGGTCTTGGTTATGAAATTGAATATGAACCCTGGAAAAGGAGAGAAAAGTCCCCCTCGCCTGGCTCCTCCTCTCTCCCCTACCATAGCCGGAATTATCCTGAGACCACTCGCCAGTTGCTCAGTTATTTCTCTAGGAAAGGCCAGCTTCTCTTCAGGAGCTAGGTGGGCTGGAGCATAGGTGAGGAATCAGAGGTGGGAAGCTAGCAGTGGAAATGGGGCTTGAGCAGCTGCCACTGGTACGGTTTTCTATAGCTTTCCCCAAACCTCGTGTATACCTCAGATTCCATCCAATTACAAACAAGTGGGTAGGTGAGAAAATCAGTCACCCCCCCTATAAAACCAGAATCCCAGGTGAACCACTATTAATTAAAGTGCAAACGGCAAGGGATATGGTGACTGGAGCTGAAGCCATCCCAAGGTCAGGGGAAAAAATGCGTATGTGTCAACCAGAGGATGGCTATCAGAAGCTGGTCCCTCCTGCAATTAGATCACAGCAGACCCCAGCGAAGTTTCTTTGGAGGACTCTGGGGCCCAATCCCCATGCTGGGGGAGAAGTTACCAAGCACCCGGGTGAGGGGCAACCAGGCCTCGGATGAGTCCCAGAGCCACAGATGGCACTGGCCCTCCACATCCCCCCACCTCGCCCAGTCAGCTGCCTCCACAGGGACTCCAGCCTGGTGCCAGAGAGCTTGCTGCCCGTTCTCCTCTCTACCTGGAAACACTCTTCACAAGGCCAGCTCATGGATATTGCACTTTTTCAAGTATGAGAAACTCCAACCCAATAAAAACTAAAAGGAAGTGTTTCCTCGCTCCCTCCTGCGTGAGCCTCTCTCCCCTCCCCCAGGACCCTTCATGTGACTGATCTGGAAACCTCATTCCTCAGTGTTTTCTGAAAAAAATGGGGAGCACTGGGCAGGAGGAAAGATGAGTAGGTCACTCTCTTGCACCTATAATGCAAAGTGAAGAAAGCTTCTTTTGGAAGGTAAGTTGTGGGGGTATGTGACCCCCAATCCCCAGAGTAGGGGGTAGGAGGCCAGTGGCAACGGCTGTCTGGTGTTGTGGCTGGAGCATTAAAAAGTGCCGTGACGGCGCTGTCGGGAGGCAGCCCCCAGGAGCCAGCGCACAGTGTGCTGTTGCCATAGGAGCTGGGAGCTGGGGGGCAGGGGTGGAGGCGATTTCTCGGCTCTCGTGCTGGCCCCATGCTTGGCTGCTGCTAGCCACTCCCTCAGTTGCTACAACACTGGCTCTCGCTCTGCTGGGACTGCTCACGGAGATTCACATCCCCACTTCGGCCTGCTGCACCGCCCCCCCCACCCCAGATTATGGGGTTCACTCCTTAGCAACTTCTATTGCCAGGAAGAGATGGTCCGTGTTCACGGCTGTCTTGGCTGAAGTCTCCATAAACAATAAGCTGCTGTCATCTGTGTACTCCACCATGCGCTTGTTGGCCGGGTCAGCTCTGTTCCCCGCCAGGGCAATAACGATGCTAGGGCCGGCCTGGCGCTCTGGTTCCTTCACCCATGTCTTTTTTCTGGCACAGTTTCCTGATTAGTAATGTCATAAGCCACCCTTGCAGCTTGGGCACCCTGCAGTACATAGGGGCCAAGCTACAGTATCTCTCCTGTCCAGCTATGCCCCAGATCTCAGACTTGACTGTTGTGTCGTCTGGACAAATGGATTGGGTGAGGACGGCTGCTCCAATAGTGCTCTCCTGGTGCTCATGGAACTGCCCTTTGACAACACACAATACCAGGGTGGGCTTCCCCACTGCAGATCCCCCAGCAGGACCAACGTGCACTGGCATATTTTGCTGGCCTGGGGCTGCCCATTGGGCCTGGCTGTGCCCCTGCTGGTCATGGCCAGATTATCAGAACGGGAAAGGGTGGAGGTAGGGGATGCCACAGAGCGGCAGAGGAGGGAGGGGGAAGGGAAAGGGTCTTCCAGGTTTCAACAGTCCTGGGGCTCCATCCCCCCGTCGGGCCCCAGCCTGTGTCGAGCAGACAAACAGATGCAGCTCCCATATGGTCATTTTTAAAAGAATGTTTGGTTATGCTTTTTCTTCTTGGTCGTATTAATAGAGTCCCTTCTCTGTACTAGGAGTTATTCCAGGCAAACAGGACCAAGTTGTGTGTGTGTGTGTGTGTGTATGTGTGTGTGTGTCACGGGGAGGGCAGAAGAGACGGTAGACAAGAAATAAACAACCTTGATACATTCCCAGTGTCATTTCTTAATGCACCCAATTGGACAGCATTTAAACGGGTCATGAAAGAAGAACTGCCTGCAGTTAGGTTACCACTATCTGGCTTAACGCATATGTCAATAAAATTTGGGGAAACTGTGCTAACATCCTTCAAAATGAAAGCAAAAATGATATCCAAAATTGTTCTGCATCTGCGGAATTTTAGTTATTTCAAGACCACAAGACATTAGCATAAGAAGTGATAAATGCATTCCATCTAATATGAATACTTGCTTTAAATAATTCCAAATACTAAATCATGCTGAAGAACTTTTTACCAATATAGTAAAACTAGAAAAAAAATCTCAGTCAATTAACTTCAGTGAAGTAAGAGCTTAGAAAAATTAAATTCCCTAATTAAGCAGCTGAGAGGTAGGAGACAAAAGTGCAAACTCATGGCAAGGTTCCCAACAGGGCAGCGACGGAGTTATTAGCCTCATAAATGAGATATTTTGACTGAGGCTCCAGAGTGGAGAACGAAGCTTAAAAATGCATAAATGCCATCACAGTCTTGGATCCCAAAGGGCAAGGCCACTTTCATCAGGTAGAGAAATTAACCAGAAAAAAAAACAACTTCCTTTTTCTAAAAAACAGCTTTTGCAACTAGGCCCCCACAAGTCAAAAAATATTTTGGGTGATAGCATTTTGGCGTGACTATTCTAAGGGCCAGAATGTCATTTTTGTGACATCCTTACCAAAAGCGCTGACGTGTGGACCAGCTGCTTTGCACTCCCCTGTACACACACATCCATTTACAGTAATAGCGATGCCTTTTGAGAGATCCATAAGGGGAGCGGAGGTGGCTCAAGCAACTGGGCACCCACCTCCCACACAGGAGGTCCCAGTCTCGGTCCCCCATGTCTCCTAAGGAAGACGAGCCACAAGGAGCCGCAAGGACCCGAAGTGGCTCAAGCGATTAGGCATTTGTCTCCCACATGGGAGGTCCCGGGTTTGGTCCCCCATGCCTCCTGAGGAAGACGAGCAGACAGACGAGGGAGCCTTGGGGTGGGGGGTGGGGAGAGGGGGAGGAATAAAAATTTAAAAATATATATATATGTGTATATATGATCCATGGGGACATGTGCATCCCCTGATCTCTAGGCCATGGATAAACACCCAAACTTCACCAGGAACTGAACCTATCGTATGAATGGGCCAGAATTTGAGAATACCAGCCTAGGGTGGTGTGGTAGTTTGAAGTTATTTTATGAATCCCAAAAAGAAAAAGATTATTTTCTTGAACTAATCCATTCCTGTGGGTGTGGAGCCCTCTTGATGGGACTATGTCAAGGAGGTGTGACTCAGGTTGGGTGACCACCCTCCTACGGGAGCTTTTTATTAACAGAGGCACAGAGAGAAAGAGGACACACACACACAGAGAGCAAGCTGCCATTTTTGACCCTGCCAAGTGAGCCAAAGCTTAAGCACGAAGCCCCCAAGAGGCTGGGCCCACGGAGCAGCTCAAGGCTGAAAAGACAAGCCATACACCTGACAGCCCACAGCTGGACTGGGGAAGAAAGTGGAGCAGCCGAGAGTGATACAAGAGGCCCAGGAAGAGACAAGCCCTATGCCTGGTTGCCCACAGCTGAGCTCTGAGAGATGGTAGATTCTGGAGGGGAAGGCAGGGACTTCAGCAGAGATTGGCCACCATCTTTGCTATATAGCAGGACCCCAGGATCACCAGTAGTTGTCTTTGGTGAGAAAGCATCTCTGATAGTGCTTTGATTTGGACATTTCACAGTCTCAGAACTATAAGCTTTTACCCCAAATAAATTCCCATTATTATAGCCAACCCATTTCTGGTACTTTGCATCAGCAGCCCTTTGGCAAACTAAGATAGGTGGGTAGAGATAAAGGGAGTGGAGGAAAAGCTAAAGAAAGGGGATTTATCCTTGGGAGACATGAGGGAGGGGCCAACAGTGAGGAAGGAGAGAGGGATGCTCTGTGAAAGGCAAGTGGCAGGCAGGCGGCACTTACCATATGTAGAGTTTGGCATGGGAAGACCAGGAACCACAGGAGATTGGTGGGCGCGGTGGGGTCAAGATGCAGGAAAGGAGGCTGAGAGGTTTCCCAGAAGGTCTCCCAAAGAATGGCTGAGTGCAGGAGAGGAAAAGAGGCACAGAACCACATCATAGAAAAGGTCAGAGATTATGAGTAAATGAATCAGGCTTCTAACGAGAGGAGTTAGGCAGAAGTGTGAACAGAGCTAGTCAGCACCTTGGGAGTCAGAGGATAAGGTACAAAAAATCAAGGCAATTCTGGACCGTGGCTTGAGGAGGAAGAGCTCTGTCTTAGGAGACCCCAGATTGTCCAGTTAAGCTTGGAGAATTCTTCCAGAAGAAAGCTGGGCTGACCCTAATGGGTTAATTGGGAACGCAACAGTACTAGCTGCTTAAGAGCTGACCTAAGGGGCATCTGCCAGGAATGAGTCCTATGTCACTGGCCATTGTGTGTGTCCCTTTGAATGCATGTTGTGGTTATTGTATTGTGCCAAGATGGCACTGGGATCACTCAATCCAGGAAGTCAAGAAAACCAGAATACAGGTCCCAGAGCAGAGAAGAAAGAAACTCTCAGTGTGGATGCAGAAGTGCTGATAACTGGGAGTTTTTGCATGGCGGCGTTAGTCCCTGCCTCCCTTCTAACAGTGGCAAAGATTTCTTCACTTTATTAATAAGTGAAGGGGCCTTGGTTGGAGGTTTCAGGAGGAGTGAGGCTTTTTGCCCAGAGGAGAGACCAGAGATAGAGGGGAGCTGGAGGAAGCAGGCAATGTGTGTCTGTCTCTCTTTGGTTCCTCGGAGCTCTGGTGGTTAGAGTTGTGAGGGCTGGAAACTTTTGGGAATGAACTGTCTTCCCCACAAGCTGCTGCATCTTCTCCATAAGCTGCGCCATCTTCTCCATAAGCCTCTCCATCCTCTCCATGAACTGCTCCGTCTTCCCCAGGAACTTGCAGCATCTTTTCTGTGAGTTTCACTGGCTTTTCCATGAACTACTCTGTCTTTTCCTTACACTGTCTCATGAGATCCTAGACAAGGAGTGATGGTCAGAATCTGGTGCACCTGGTAAGAGAAGACCTGGTGACCTGGTGAGGTTCAGGACAAAGCTGGGCTTCTTTGGGAGCCCTGCAGGCAGAGAGTGGCTCTGAGCCAGGGCAAGGGCCAGAGCAAAGGTTTACGTATGTAGCCAGCACCTCAGAGACTGGAAGCTCTGGGCACAGCCAGCGAAATCTCCTCAGCATGGACATTGGCCTTCTGTGGTGGGCAATGGCAGTGGTAAGCCTGAACCACATGGCTTGCAGGCAGCGGATGTGGATAAGAAGGAGCCAGAGAGGAAAGGAAGAGTGGTGCCATCCGCTGATGCTGCCCTGGGCTCCAGAAGGCCCTTTTCAGGGACTCCAGGACTTCAGGAACACCTGGAGGGCACTTGGACGGCAGCTCATTTCCAGCCATGGGGCTCACCAGGATTAAGTGACCAAATCTGATCATTGCAAGTTATTACGACATTATTTTAAGACCCAGGCTTCTGAGTCCTGGGATGCTTGGGTAATTCTGAATCTTCCCCACAGGCTACCTGCTGGAATGGATAAGGTAAAATCCTGTGGGAAATGAGGCAAGGCCTGTGAGGGTTAGCTGCAAGCATAGCTTCTGGATTCATGGTCATAGGCTATGACCACGGTCCTGGTCCTTCTGGGTCCATTCCCATGTGGATATCCACTAGCCTTTTTAGTAGAGTGGTTTTGGTACATCAATTTCCTGTCAGTGACAGAAACCACAAAACGGGGTCTTTCATCCACGGAGGGCAAAGGGTGTGTCCGTCAGGCTGGACGCTCTTGAGGGAAGATGGATTCCTCTGGAGAAAAGCCAGGGCTTCGTTCTTCTTCCCTTGGAAGTCCTGGGTTTTATTTTACTTTGTTACTTAGGAAGATGGGGTGACTGCTCACTAAGAAGGTGCCCACTCCCCCGGGGGAAATGACAATGCTGCTCACTCCCGCCTCCCCCAGTCACCCCACACCCCTGAGGTAAGTGAAATGGGAAGACAGTAGGGTGCTTCCAAAATGCCTGGGTGAGAATGGCAGGCTGTGCTTGGAGCTGTGACTGTTTCCTCAGGGCGGGTAATAAAAATGGCCAGCGTTTATGGAACACTTACGGTTCTCAGCACTTCACATGCATAATCTCATTTCTTTCTCACAACAGCCTTATGAAGTAACTGGTTTCACACTGGAGGAAACTGAGGCACAGGGCTAGTAAGCACTCCCCAGGACCCAGAGCGAGTAGGCGAGGCAGTCTGCTCTAAAGCCCCAACTCACCCACGCCGTGCCTGGTGTGGGGGTCACAGCCATCAGCCCGACTCTGCTTCCGTGGCGTTGTTGCCCGTCTGTGCCCTCGCCTGCTTGCTTTCTTGATGTAGTTTAGGTCCTAAAATCCCAAAGGGATGGCATCGTCCTAGAAACATGGAAACCAGAAATCAAGCGTTCATTCCACGTCTGCACCTAAGAGGCGCATTGGCATCACAGAAAGAGCACATGGTGAAGGTTCCGTTTGCCAAACATCTCGTTTCAGCTTCTAAAGCACTTTCACATAACTTAAGACTTAATCCCACCATGATCTAGGCTTAATTAGCCCTATTTTAATATGGAAAAGAAAAACAGGCAAAGAGAATTGGACCGTGTATTAGTCTGATTGCTCCTGGAACAAATTACCACAGACTTGGTGGCTTAAAACAACGAATCTTTGTGTCGGACAGCTCTGGAGCCCAGACGTGCAGAATGGTCAGCAGGACTGTGCTCCTCTGGAGGGTTCCTTGAGTTTTCTAGCTTCTAGTGGCTGCCCCCGTTCCTTGTTCCTGGCTCATGGGCCTGCATCGCCCCGACCTCTGCTTCCCCATCACACCACCTTCTCTGATCTTCTGCCTCCCTCTTGCATCTTTTATGAGCCCTGTGATTACATTAGTCCCACTTGGATTACCCAGGATACTCTCCCCATCTCATGGTCCTTAATTTAATCACATCTTCAAAGCCCCTTTAGGCAAGTAAGTTAACATGTTCAGAGCTTCCTGGGATTGGACCTGGAATGGCTTTGGGTGGGGGAGGGGCCCGGTTCAGCCTCCTACACTGCCCAAGTCCCACACTCAGAGGGCAGAGAATGCTTCCCCGGGCAGCACTGAAAAGCCCGGGGCTCGGGGGCATCTGCATAGATGCACGTGCATCAGCGTTTCTGTCTCCTGTCCTCACTTCCTTTATTCTCCACCCCTCCCCACACACACACTCTACCCAGCCTGAGGATTTGGACCAAGAGAAATCACGATGCTACCAGTGAGCCCTTCTCTCGCCCTGCAGGGGTGTAAGGAAAAATAAAACGAGCGAAGCGGATCCAGACGTGGATAATTCAGACCTCTGGGCCTCCACAGGAAGCGGGTTAGAGTTCCAAAGCGCTCCAGTAGTTATCTAGAACGCTGATGATTATCAACCTTGAGAATCAACTCTGGCAATAAAGTATATCTGGAAATCCTTGTATCTCAAAGATTTTTCCCTAAGTATTAGATGAGCCGAAAATCTGATTCCCACTGTGTAACAGGCACAGTTAGAGTTTTAAAAAATTAATTAAAAAGTATTATTTTTTCATAATGGTGGGATCTAATAATTATAAAAATAAAAGTAGCAGCACACATGCCTAAGGTTGTCATCATTCCTTTCAGCATCTTAGGATAGGATTTATTTCATGTATAATTCTATTATCCAATTCTAAAGCTGCTATTTCGAAGTAGTTCAGTGACTTTTATGAAGATAAAAACTTGAAGATAATTAAGCTGGAATACATAAGCAGTGATGATCTCAGTATAAGAAAGATAGCTGCTCTTATTGCCCATGAAAAATACAAAGGATGAAAAGTATTCATTGGAAATAGTTTATTAGATATAGAAAGTGACTGTGTTCTTTCTGTGAAATGTAGTTCAATTATAATAATGCATTTCAATTTCATTAAAATTAGTTTCACAATAAATAGGTGAACATTGGTTGAGTTTCAAGACAAATGACAAAACCAAATTGCAAAGAAGGATCACAAGAAAAAAGTTTTAAAAATTGAGAAACCAGAAAATTTTCCTTTTGAAATTATTTAATTAATGGCAGCTTTCAGTTTCACAGGTAATCTTCCTTTTTAATTATGGAAAGCTCACCTTGAATAATAAAGGCTGAATTCTTCTACTCTAAAAATATTAATGTCCTGGGAAGTCAAATACAGATGTGCATCTTCACATTTGCATTAAGTTTAACTTTATTTTCTAAAGGGGGCTCTGAAACATGGCTCACATCTCACAGTCCTGTTGAATGTGTGCATTTGTAGAGCAGACAGAGTTCTCTTATTTAGGGGCATTGCTTTCAAAAACCAGCAACCATTTCCAGATGGGTGAAGCCAAAGACAGGGATTGATTCCAGGGACACTGGGAAGCCTCATGGAACCCAAAGATAGGAAGGCAGGAAGGCAGGGGACCAACCAAAGTAGGCTGGACTCAGGAATGGAGGCTCCTGGGGAACCAGGAGGAATTGTTCATCTGCTTCCAACTTCAGTCTCTGCAAACTGGCCTTCTCAGCCACTCAGACCACATGGTGCATGAAGATAATCTCCGTTTTAGTTTGCTAAAGGCTGCCAATGCAATAAACTAGAAATGGGTTGGCTTTTACAGTGGGAACTTACTCGGTTAAAAGCTTACATAAACATCCTTCATTAGTGTGGCACATCCCCTGCAATGGATATACACATCCTGGGTCTTTGCCACTAAGCATGGACCATAGTTCACACTGTAGACCACACTCTCTCCCACACGGTTCTGCATGGTATATGCTGATGTAAAATGGCCTATATCTGTCGCTGCAATGTCACTCAGGATAATTTCCAAGTCCCAAAAAAGCCCCTGTATTACAGCTGCTTTTCCTTCTCCCTGCCCCATTGTGGGAGGTGTGGGAGGTGGGAACATGGGAATCCCTGTAATTTTTGTGTAACATTTGTGTAATCTAAGCATCTTTAAAAAAAAAAAAAAAAAGAATTACACACTATGATCAAGTGGGAATTATGCCAGGTAGACAATGGTGGTTCAGTGTAAGAAAATAACATTAATAAAACAAAAGAAAAAAAAAATCAGTGTAATACAATTAAAGCAACCTATGGACTATAGTTAACAGCAATGCTGTAATAGTCTTGCATCAATGCCAAAGACATGCTGTGTTAATGGTGGAGGGGGGTATTGAAGAGATATGTCAAGTGTGCTCTGTGGACTATGGTTAGTGGTAATGGTCTGATGATGTTATCTCATAATCTGTAACAAATGTTCCACAACGGTGTGGTGTGTTGGTGAAGGGTTGTTGTAAGGGAATTCTGCACATGTGCATGACTTTTGTAAGTTCACAAATTCTGTAATTAATAAAAATATTAAAAAAAAAAAAAAAAGCTTACAGTTCTGAGGCTGTGAAAATGTCCAAATCAAGGTGTCATCAGAGATGCTGTCTCACCGAAGGTCAGCTGCTGGCGATCCTGGACTCCTGCCACGTGGTGAGACCCAGTGGCGGCTCTACCAATCTCAGCCTTCTCCAGGCTCATTTTCTCCCCCAAATCAGCCATGGGCAATTAGGCACATGGCAGGGCACATTGCCGGTCTGCTCATCTACCCCCTCTCCTCTGGGCCTCGTGCTAGTTCTCCATTGGGCTGCTCTGTCTGTGACTTTTCTCTCAACCAGGTTTTTCCTCAGAGTTCCTGGGTTTTCTTTCCATCTCTGTGGTTTTTTCTCTGTGCATCTCTGCATATTTCTCCCATTTATAAAGGACTCCAGTAAGAGGATTAAGACCCACACTGGGTCATGCCCTACTGAAGTGATCTAATCAAGAGGAACATCCCTTAACTGAATCTAATCAGAAGTTCCCATATACAGTAAGTTTACAGGCACAGGAATGGATTAGCTCTAAGGGCATGATCTTCTGGGGTCCACTCAGCTTCAAACTGCCACACTGATCATCCACAACCCCCAATTAGGCATGCTGTAGTTCCAGCCACATCGGGTCTGTATGTGTGCAAGTGGTCAAATTTGTCAAAAATCAGTCCAACTTGCTTAAGTGCTCACCCTTGGCTGGATAGGTTCTGCCTGAGGGACATGTCCCACAACAAAATTGTTGTACCAATTTAGGCCAGCATGTCCTCAAAAAGGAACCAGGCAGACAAGCCATCACCTGTCCATTGAAAGAAAATCCTGCTTTTGCTGGGAGCTCACTGAAGGCTCTGAATGATCAAATTCTACTGTCATACAAAACCTGAGGTTCCTTTGGACCTGTGTTTCTGAAGAGGCATCTGTGAGCATTTGGAGAAGAATGAGTCTTCAGTGGTGAGGACCATGCCACACTTTGCAGGATTCTTAGCATCCCTGGCCTGCCCAGTAAATGCCAAAAGTGCCCCCTTTGCCGTCATTGTGACAACTAAACCACCCACCTTCATTTTACATGCTTCCCGGAATGCAGTACTGAATTTTAGTCCAGGCTTTCTCTCATTTGAAATACACACATGAGGGTTTTGAGACCCATGAGCAAGGGGCAAAATAAGACAGTACTTTGATCAGATAGGCATTGGCATAAGACAGCCTGGCCCTGCAGCCTGCTTGCCACATGACCTCACACAAATTTCTTAATCTCCCTGAGCTGTGATTCTTCCCCATCCATGAAATGAATAAAATATTGCTCTCTCTTGGAGTTTTTGCAAGGATTAAGTGAAATCATGTATTAGGTTGAACCATATGCAATGTCTGGTTTTGCAGGCCAAAATGGTTGAATATCTGCAATTCCAGATGGCTCAAACTAGCTTGTAAGGGTCTTAGCACAGTGACTCACACATAGTAAGAGTTTTCTAAATGGTATATATGAATCTTACAAGGATGCAAATTAAACTTGGACTGCACAAGGCATAGTTAAAAAATATAGTCTTTTTGTAAGAGCATTATGCTCTCCTTCATCCTTGGACAGAATAACATAGTGCATGATATTACTAAGGTATAAATAAAGGTGGGAAGGAAATATTCTTTTGAGAATATTACTTGAACAACATCTGTGATTGCCTAAAGAAAGATGGCTGAATGGCAATGGGTAGGACAAAAAGAAGGTTGTGTCCCAGTGGATTCTGAGAGCATGGCGGCCAAGTCATCTTCCCACTTATGGAAGACACTAGAGAAAGGGATGACTTGAGATGACTCATCAGTCATTCCTTGGAAGACAAAACAAAGCATTCTTTTCCAGCAAGCTGGAGGTGGTGGATGGGATTGGAAGCTGAGGGGGTTGTTGATTTGGGGAAAGCTTTCATTTTTAGTTGTTTCAACCTTACCTTGAATTTTTCATTAAAAATATTTTATTTTAAGTGCCCCAAGTGCTTAACCTGTCCCTTGCATACATAGACCACCTTATGGTCCTGTGGTCCTCCAACTGGTTGGCGGCTCTGAACACCAGCAGGCCAGGGAAGCTCAGAGAGCATTAGCTGATGGGGTACAGCACAAGAATATTCCTTGGCACTTACCACTGGCAGTTAACTTTTAATTAAAAGGTAAAAAAGACATTAATTATCAGTTAACAAATTTCAATCTCTATTCAGACAACAGAATTAATGTGTTTAAAAAAGGCCTCAATAATTATTTCTTGAAGTTTAGAAAAGGGTTGAAGATAAAAGTATATACTTCTTCCCCAACTCTTCTCTTCTGGTTTCAGGAAAGTTGGGCCTAAGGTCAGCCATACCCAAGGCCTGTTTCCCAGGGCTCTGATTTAAGGTCACATTAAAAATAGTATTTAAAAAAAAAGTAAGATACTGGGGAAGAAATGGAAGAAAATGCCACTGTACATACAGGACAACTGATATTTCAGTGATGAAAGGAAAAACGTCAAAAAAATTATTTTATTTTATTTTTTAATGTTTTTCATTTTTTTTAATACCCCAATCTTTTTTACTTTATTTTAGCTTACTTTCTCTAAATTATTATGTATTTTGTTTCTTATGTTTAAACCTATCATTATTATTTCATTTTCCTATTAATCGAATTTGGCAATATTCTTGGCTTCATTTTTGAAGAGGTTTTGGATCACAGAAGGGTTGTAACCATGGCAGGGGAGGATCAATGGGGTGGGGTGTCAGTGATGGGGGATACATGGGAGGAAGTTCACCTGGGCATACATATAAGGTATATAAATATGTTCAAATGTTCATGGAGCATTGCCACAGTGGGTGAAGATTCACACAACTGAAAGATTATTGAATCCCCATCCTGGGGAGCTCTGCCACGTTCTCTAATGGAACAGCAACAATCCCCCAAGTGCAGGGGCAATGACTAGTGAAGAAGGATGGTCCACTGATGGGCCCTTGATGTTGACGACTATGTTTGTGAGCCTTTTGCTCTTGAATTTGCAACATAGCCTAGTGTTGGAGAGTGCTTAAGAGTTGCCTCCTTAGAACCTCCTTGTTGCTCAAATGTGGCCTCTCTCTAAGCCAAACTCAGCATATAAATGCAATACCTTCCCCCCAGCATGGGACATGACTCCCGGGGATGAGCCTTCCTGGCACCAAGGGGTTACTACCAAGCACCGGCTGGTGATACAACTGGAAAAAGACCTTGAATAAGAGGGGGAAAAGGTAAAGACAAATGAGCGTATATGGCTAAGAGATTTCAAAGTGAATCGGGAGGTCATCAGAGAGGTAATGCTTATGCATGTCTCAGCAGGATCTCATAGATGGCTAAGGTAGATACTACCCCAAATAGTGGGGATCCTGAGGGCTCTGGAGACACCCAGGACCTGTGGTCATGGCAGATAGATCTGGAGTTTGGTGCCTTGACAGTGGCCTTACTTTGGAGTTTGTGCTCCCAAGTGTGACAGAGTTGGACTCAGATATGACTTCTCTACACATGCCTCTTCTGTCCCTTTTATCTGAACCTATAGTTGGTACTGGAGTTGGTAGGTGTATGTCCAAGAAACTTTAATCTCTGGGCTGTCCATGTGCCAGCTGAGCTCTGAAATTCAATGGAGTTGCAATACCTACTTCCCAATTAATTGGACTCACCCAGAACAACTAACAACGAGATGATGATGGACAATGACCATCCCTAAGAACCAAGAGAGTCTACAACTGCAAGCAAGAGAGTCCCATCCATCTGCCTCAAGGGCTCCTCTCAATTAAAGGGGGAGTGAGCAACACCATCCCAGAGTCCTCAGGTTTGGGGAATGAACTATGGACTAAAGTAGACCTACTGGTATTCTACTATAGACTTATTGTAATTCTAGCAATGGAAGAAACTATAGCATTCATGTGGAGGCAGTGGCCACCAGAGGCTCTGAGGGCAGGAAAAGGGAAATACAGGTGAAATATGGGGGCATTTGGGGGACTTGGGAATTTTGAATGACATTAAAATGACAGATATGGGCCATTACATATCTTGCCATAACCTATAAAATGTTGCAGGAAAGAGTATAAACTACAATGTAAACTATAATCCATGCTTAGTGGCAATGCTCTAAAATGTTTTCATCAATTGTAATGAATGTACCACACTAAAGAAAGATGTTAATGTGGGGAAATGTGGGCGGTATAGGGAGCAGGGCATATGGGAATCCCCTATATTTTTATGTAACATTTATGTAATCTAAATATCTTTTTAAAAAATAAAATAAAAAAACATACTTTTTTTAAAAAGGCTTTTGAAAAGGGGGCATCTTACCCCAGCAGTAAGGAAGATTTACAGTCAGGTCTCTTTTTCAGTTTTCCTGCCTTGCCTCTCACAGAGCTTGGCTTTCTAGATGGAGGTAGAAGTGACTCTGGCTACTCACTTCTGAGTCACACTGAAAAGTCACTAAAGCTCAGATAAAAATATTCCCAAGACAGGAAATAAAAAGTCCCATGACCTTGTAGTTATCGGACTGCCAAAGCTTCCTGGTAGAGGACAATGCTTTTCTACTGCTCTTGTTGAGTTTTTTTTATTCTGTGGTTTCCCATCCCACCCCTAAACCTCCTTCTGATCATTTTCCATAATGATCATTTTCTTTTCAAAAATAATATTTATTTTATTTATTTCTCCCCACCCCCTCATTGTTTTTCACTTGCTATGTCTGTTCATCTTCCTTGTTTCTTTGGGAGGCACTGGGAACTGAACCCAGGATCTCCGATGTAGAAAGGAGGTACCTAATCTCTTGAGCCACCTCTGCTCCCTGCTTTACTGTGTCTCTCATTATGTTTTTCCTTCTTGTGTTTTTTTGTTTCATCATCTTGTTGCATCAGCTTGTTATGCCTGCCCATTGCATCAGCTCACTGTCTTGCTCATTTTCTTTAGGAGGCACTGGGAACCTCCACTCCCTGTTTTTCTTATGTTTCTCGCTATGTTTTTCTTCTTGTGTCTCTTGTTGCATCATCTTGTTGTGTCATCTTGCTGCTCCTGCCCATTGCACCAGCTCATTGTCTTCTTTAGGAGGCACCAGGAACAAAACCATGGACCTCCCATGTGGTAGGTGGGAGCTCAATCGCTTGAGCCACATCCACTTCCCCAAAATGATCATTTTCTTTCCTTCCTTTCTTTCCTGAAAATGAAAATTGAGCTGGTAACTCTTGGTTGAAGTATTCAGTCCTGAGAATGGAAAGTAGAAAGCAGATCTAAAGGCTGTAAAAAACAACAGGTCTTAAATATTGTTCCAAGACAGCTACGCCAGATGGGCAACATGCTAGGAGGTCACCTACCAAAAGAATAAATTAAAACCTGTCTCAAGTACAGCAAAAAAAATTTTTTTTTCAGTTTGAAAGAACACAACTAGATTGCTCTTTTAGCTTCTCCACTGGACCACAAGCATAATTTTGGGTCACAGAACTGAAGATGCCCCAGGGCTCAAGCTTTACAGGCCAAAGGGCTGACAAGGAAGTTTTGCAAAACTGAAGCAAAAGGCAGCACAGATCCCTATTGTTAAAATGTCCATTCCTCTCAATGAAGGGAAGACACATTCCAAAGAGATGAGCACCTCCACACAGGGCTTCCCTCAGCCTGGAACCCTCCCCTCCCACCCCAGCCAGCCCCCTTGCCTGATGGAGCTATCTCTCAAAACCTGCCCAAGTGTCCCCTCCCCCTCCTCCACTGCCACCATCACCTTACCAAGGTAATATGGACTGAATTTTGTTCCCTGAATAGATATGCTCAAGCGCTAACCGCCAGTCCCATGAATGTGATCCTATTTGGAAATGGGATCTTTGAAGATGTTGTTAATATGAAGCCAAACTGGAGTAGGATGGGTCCTAATCCAATATGACTCATTTCCTTGTACAAAAGGGAGACGAGACACAGACAGAGAAAGAAGATGGCCATGTGACAACAGAGGCAGAGATGGAGTTATGCATGACAAGCCAAGGAACGCCATGGATTGCCGGCCACCCACAAGAAGCCAGGAAAGAGACGTGGAATGGTGTTCTAGTTTGCCAGGGCTACTGTGACAAATACCAGACTGGTTGGCTTGAGCAACAAGGATTTATTGGCTCACAGACTGGAGGCTGGAAATACAAAATCAAGGTGTCAGCAGGATCGTGCCTTCTCTGACATCTGTAGGGTTCTGGTGGTGGCTTCCCAGCAGCCCCTAACTCAGACTCTGCCTCCATACATGGCCGTCTGTCTCCTTCTGGCTCCTTTTCCGACTGTGTCCAAATTTCCTCTGCTTACAAGAACTGTGGTCACATTGTAGTAAGGTCCATGCTAATTCAGCTTGGCCTCACCTTAGTTAATAGGCTCTTTGAAGATCCTTTTTAAAAATGAGTTCACATGTCCAGGACCAGGGGTTAGTACTTAAGCAGGTCTTTGTGGCAAAAACAATTCAACCCCTAACACACAGATTCTCCTCTTTATGAGGGAGCACAGCCCTGTCAGTACCTCTGGCATCCAGAACTCTTAGACCACATATTTATTTTGTTTAAGCCAAATACTCTGTGGCATTTTGTTATAGCAGCCATGGCAAACTAAGACACAAGAACTTCCTAACTAGAGTATAGAACTTCTTATGCTGTCTCCCAAATACCTGTTTACCTCAGGCCTCCCTCCTAAAGAGGGAGCATTCTGAAGTCAGTAAAGCTCACCGAGCACCCTGGACTTTTAGGGCTCTCCTCAGTGTGTGAGCTGTGTGAACTTGAGAGGGTTGAGTGACTTTTCTGAGCCCCAGTCTTCCACTATCAGTCAATCCAGACTGGAAATATTGACCTTACAGGAAAATTGACTGAGCCTGCTCAGAACAGAGAGTCAACAAACCAGTGCCCCTCCTTGCTCCTCCATGATCCCAGAATATGTCCGCCTCACTCCTGCATCCTTAGTAACAAGCACTGACCAGAAGTGTGATTAGTATCCATTAAAAACCAACAGACAACCCCACCCAGACCCACAAAAAATGTCTACAGAACACCACAGTCTCAAGGAGTAAAAGACTCCTGGGTAGAATACTTGATGAAAATGTATAATTCGCTTTGCCTTGATTCTAGGCTCACCAACCACTCACCTGATAAAAACGTTTTACTTTTCCTGCTAAATAGAACACAAGTCTTCTATCTAGTGAAAAGGAATATTGTCTGGGGTAAATTAATGAAATGTTCTTGTTCCTAACCCAGGCCTGATGAGTCTAGTTTATACGAAGCCCTATTTTAAATTTTCCCAAGCTGTGATACCACTAAAATGGGGTTGCTTTAACCAAAAAGCCCAGGATGAGACCCAAATGGGGGTGATTACATAAGGGCCCTGGCCCGTCTTCCTCCCTTTCCACTATCCTCTCTCCTTCTGCTCCCTGGCCCCTTCCCCTTCCCCTCCCCCTCCCCCTTTTTTTATCTCCTCCTTCAGCTCCTACTCTTCCCTCTCCCCTGCCATCCCCCCCAACCTCTCTTCCTCTCCAGCTTCCAAATATCTCACTGCTGACTATCCTAAGAAGTTTGGCTTGGGGATTCCCAAACCCAACTGCAGAGATCCTCTCACACTCATGTGGGACCATGCCACCTGAGTAGGGTACATGCAACCTGCCCACCCACACACAGCGCATGTGTGACCGGAAACACCATAAATTCAACACCTGCACACAGCGCAGATATGGACAGAAAACCATAAACTCAACCCACCCACACACAGCACAGGTGTGAACAGAAACACCATAAATTCAACCCACACACACATAGCAAAGGTGTGAACAGAAACAGCATAAATTCAACCCACCCACACACAGCGCAGGTGTGAACAGAAATGTCATAAGTTCAAGAAGGACTCGAGCAGGAGTGTGGGAAAGCAGAGACTCAGACCAACAAGTCCCCCAGGATGTCAGAGCTCCACACCCCATGAGATGAAAGATACTTGAGTCTAGGGTTTTCTTCTCATCCCTTGACTCCTATGTGTGACTTTCCTTTTTCACTTTTCCTCAATTTATTTAGATCACTTGTCTACACCTTTGATCTCTGTTCTTCTGGAAATAAAGGGCTTAGATGGCTGTTAGGCAAGAAATGGCACAGTTTGTTTTTGAAAACAAAACAACTCAACAAAATCTCTCTCTAGAATGCTTACTTTCTATCAGGCTCCTTGCCAGTCTTTCAAGGCCAAGAAATCCAGCTTCCTAAATGTGGGTCTTGTGTATTGGAAGGACTCACAAGGCCAATGATACAGGAAATTTAAAATATCTTACCCTTTTCAGCAAAAAGGTGACCCCCTTCATTGTCCCTGGAAGGCAAGAGGAGAGGCTCACTCATTCGTTCAATGTACAAATTGCTGATACTCAGTACTCATGCAAGAGATATTTATTGAATGCATATTACATGACAAGCAGTGTGTTGGTCTCTGTGGGCATATGTAGAATGCAGAAGATATGAGCTCATCCTATACATGTTCGTATTCTACTAGGGACAAATAGAACAGTCACAAACAACTGGAATACAAGAATGGAATCTCCAGATAAGAGAGGTAGATATGTTACTATGTGGATTTTTATGCAGCTTTTTATTATGAAAAATTATAGAAAAAATCAGAGCACAACAAATATAGTTCCCGGGTTCAGTTCCCGGTGTCTCCTGAAAAAAAACAAAAACGAAAAACAAGCAAAACATACGAGGTCCCAGAACCCCAGGTACCTAAAAACAAAACAAAACAAAACAAAACAAAAACAACAGAAAACAAACAGAAAAAAAAAAAAAGCAAGCAATGGGTTGGCTTAGCAACAGGAACGTATTGGCTCCCGGTTTCAGAGCCTAGAAGGCTTGCTTCCTCCCAAGGTCGGTATCTTCTGGCTGGCCAGCAATCTTTGGGTTTCATTGGCTTTTCCATCATGTGGCAATTCCCATGGCAGTGTCTTCTCCTTTCTATTCCAGGTCCCGTTGACTTCCTTCCTCTATCTGCTCCCAGCGGCTTCTCTTTCTGTGTCCAGTTTCCTTTGTTTTTAAGGACCTCAGCCCTATTGGATGAAGGCCCACCCTCATTCAGTGTGGGCTCACCTTAAAAAATGACATCTTCAAAGGTCCTATTCACAAACGGGTTCACCACCCACAGAGCCAAGTGTTGGGAGCTGAACACGCCTTTTGTGGGAGACATGATTCAATCCCTAACAATTGGCTTCTTTGAAATCAATATAGTCACGTAAAAGGAGTATTACTGCAATGAAATCTTTAACCATTTAGTTTCCTATAATATCCTTATTGGTAAAAGAAGGTTCTAAAATGGACTTCATTGTATTGTTCTAGACATAACTAGAACATTTCACTGAATGTATTAGTAAAGAGAGGATGGGTTCTAACTTCTTTTAAGGTTTAATTTTAGAGCTTTTATTTTAGGATTTAAATTCTGTACCTTGTATAGACTGAGAGAGAAAAAAAAAAAAAAAAAGAAGAAGGGAGGGTGAGGGAGAAAGAGGGAGAAAGTACTGAATAAAGGAAACCCAATGGAATAGAATAAATAGTCCAGGACCTTTCTGGAATTTAGAATCTGGTCTATCATTTCATAAAGTAGAGAGAAGAAATTATACCTTTAAAGAGACCACAATGAAACCACTATTTTTATGAACTTTTTGAAAACCCAAGCACTGAGGGTTCACATTGAGTTAAGGCATTATAAACCAAGCCAGGAGAGAATGAAAACCAATAAACCCAGTAAGTGAACATTTTTATGAAGTGGAAATTATGCTCATTTTTATTATTATGAAGTAGGAGACTTCTTTGGGTCTGAACATCAATTTCAATTCTGGGCTCTCTTAAATTTTTAATTTATTATGTCTTTGGAACCAAAGTCTCCGCAGCTAAATTTTTTTTTTTTTTTTTTTTTTTTTGAGGTACCAGGGGCTGGGGATTGAACCGGGACCTTGAATGTGGGAAGATGGCACTCAGCCACTGAGCCACATCAGCTTCCCTGCATTAGCTTTTGTCATCCATTTTCCTTGTTGTTTGTTTCTGTTTTCTCAGGAGGCACTGGGAACAGAACCTGGGACCTCCCCTGTGGGAGGCAAGTGTTCAACTGCTTGAGCCGCATCCGCTCCCTAAAATTTTAATGGTGTCGGAAAGAACACTGTGATGAGACCTTTTGCTCTGCATGATAGAGCACGTTAGATAACAGGGCATGTGTGCATGGAGGAGAAATTCACCGGAAGACGTGAGAATCAGCATGAGTGGTAGATCCCCCGGCTCCTTTGTTCTTCACACTGAGTGACTGGAGGATGTCAGGGCGCAAGGTGAATGACTAAATACAAAGCTCTGCCCCATCTCTTCACTGGCCAATCCTTAAACCTAATCTGGATTACATCCTTCCTGTACTCTCTTTCCTAGTATTTATCACAGTTTATAAGTACATATTTATTTGTTCAAGATATGTTTCCCCTACTAGACTGAAAGTCCCATGGGCTGGAGATCACACTCCTGGTAAGCCACTGGGTGCCCAGTGCCTAGTGTTTACCATAGAGTGAGTGCACAATAAATATTTGTTGAATAAATGAATGAATGTTTCCCAAGTAACATCATATCCGAGAGTTTTTCTCCTTACCTGGGCATTGGTTACTTGGTACATGGGTCTGTGTTATGGCTTCTTTGAAATCAGTATGGGAATTTTGTTTCCCAAAAAGACATGTTTGATTCCAAGCCCTGGGTTCTATGAATGTGAACTTACTTGGAAATATGACCTTTAATAATGTTATTAATTAAGATAAGGACACACTGAGTTAGGCTGGGCCCTGATCTAATATTACTGGTGCCCTTAGAAGGAGAGGACATTTGGACTCAGGACAGAGACAGAGATGGCCATGCAATAAAGGCAGAGATTGAGCAATGCTGCCGCAAGCCAAGGAAGCCAGGAAAGCATGGAACAGAGTCTCTACTTTAAGAGGAAGCATGGCCCTGTTGACACCTTGATTTAGACTTCTGGCCTCCAGAACCATGATATAATAAATTGTTTCATTGTTTAAGCCAACTAGTCTATGGTACTTTGTTATAGCAGCCCTGGCAAACTAAAATGGTCTGCAGTCTACCTGGATTTTTACTTAACCAAGTGGGTAGTTTCAAGAGACTGGTTTACTGCAAATGTAGTCATTTCATCCAGCTCTTCTTCGCAGATCCCCTATCATGTCCAAAGCACTAGCTGGGGAAGTAAAGATGAACAGAATGCTGGCCCTGCAGAGCCCCCAGAACTCGTAGTCTATGGGAAAGAGAAATACGTGAACAGATTAATAAAGTCACAGCCTGCCTCCCAACACTGTTCTTTTCCTAGGTAAGCACATTGAAGCTCACATTCTCAAAACACAACATGAAAAAAGAGAGCCATGATAAACTTAGGAACAAAACTAAGAGGTGGTGGTCTTGACTCACCAGTGGTCCAGCCCAAGAGAGGAGCAGGCTCTCAATTTCACATTAAGGATTTTCACTCTTTAATAGAGACAACCACATTTCTTATACATAGAAATTTTACAACCAAAATAGCCAATTGGTGTACTCTCCAACCTCAACTTCCTTTGATTAGTAGTGTCCTCTGAGACATAAATGATGTGAGTATGTGTAGAAATAGTGTTCAAGGCAGAGGATCAAAATGGACCAAAAGATAAAGCAGGCCAGTGAGGCTGCAGCATGCTGTTCCAGTGTGTGTGTAGATGGGGTGGGGTGGGGTGGGGGTAGAAGGTGCCGACTGAAGTCAGAGTAAGACATCCAGGATGGGAGAGCTCATGAGATAGCACACAACCCCCCCACCCCACCAAGTAGAATGAGAAGTCATTGGTTAGCTTTAACAAGGGAATAATTATTTTATATTTGAAAAGACTCTTCTTGCTGTTTGGTAAAGGACACGTACTTAAAGCAAGGCCAGTAAAGACGCTGGGATAGTTATCTAGGCACGAGGTTATCGGCAGCTTGGACCAGCGTGGGATCCGGGGGGATGAGCCAAGTGGATGGATCGGGGACTTCTATCACAGAGGTACAGCTGGCAGGCAGGACTTGCTGGTGGCTTTGTTTGTAGCAATAATGGAAAGGGAAGAATCAGGGACTATTTCCAGATTTTTTGACATTTTGTGGTGAGGGATCAAAAGCTCTGTTTTTCAGAAGCCTAGTAGACATCTAACAGAGATTGCAATTGCATATGCAAGCCTAGAGGCCAGGGAATAGGGTAAAGAGAAAGGTGAATTTGGAAGTTATCAGCAGACAAATGACATTTAAAGTCATGGGATTATACAAAATCACCTAAAGAGACAGTGTAAGTGAAGAAGCAAGGAAGGGCAAGGACTGGGGCTTCTCCATCATGTAATCTGTTAGAAGAGGCAGTGAAGAAGCAATTTGAGGTAGGTGAAAAAGCAAAACAATGAGGCAACACGGGACCCAAAAGAGAGGGTTTCAGAAGGAAGTGCTCAACTGGACCAAATGCTGCCAAGTACACCAGCAAGAGAAGCCTGTGGTCTTCTTGTATCTGGACAAGATGATGGTCATTGATGACCTTAACATGAGCTGAGTAATGCAACGGAAAGGGAAGAATCAAGGACTGCTTCTAGACTTTTTTTGACATTTTGTGGTGAGGGATCAAAAGCTCTGTTTTACAGTCATGTAATGAAGATAGAAGCTGGGCCACAGGAAGAAAGAATGGAAGAGGAGGGAGTGTGCATATGAAGTGCTGAGCTTAGCACAGTGCCTGGCACATAACAAGCTCCAATAAATCCTAGCTAGAGCCTATTGTCATCCACCTCAAGGCACGTCTTCTGTGCAGTTGGACAAGTACTGCTACAGAGAGAAACCCTAGAGGCAACCATGCACTTGAAAATGCTACCTCCTCCAGGCAAAGGGTACCAGCAGAGCAGCTCTCCCAGAACAAAGCAACTAAAAAACAGATTTAAAAAAGAGAAAAATTTCTCTTTCATAGCAATAGAAAAAAAATTTGTGGTCAAAACTACCCTAAAACCCATGATGTGAACAAAGGAGAGGGCTAGAGAAGCTTGAGAGCTGATGAACAAACTAGGTCCTGAATTATGGGTAGGAGGAAGTGGATGGAGAGTGTGAGGACTTACCGTGATGTAGACCCAAGGACACACGTGCTGGAATCGCTTCCCTAGGCAAAAAGGGCTGTTCTGTCAGTAAGTATTTTTTAACATCACATGCCCTGTCAAGGCAATGTCTCAGCACTTCAGAGATGGTATCATCAGAAACGAGAGATGCTAGATGCATCACTTAATCAGGAGGTCATGCTCAGTGGCCTCTCCTCCAGGCTGTGACAGCATGGTGCCAGCTCATTTTGTAAGCAGGAGGAGGGGAGAACCTTCTTCCAGCCATCAGTATATTTAATAACTATGTGGGTTCAGCAGAAAACCGAAAGAACAAGCAAAATGTGGGTGAACTCTTGCACGTCGGAGTCCCAGAGTCCTGAGGCAGCAGCTGATCAGTCCCATCAGATAATTCTCCAGTTTGGTTTGCCCTTGGACTTTCAGTTCTGCTGAGCTGGAATATGTGCAATGTGCTAGCTCAGTCCGGCTCTACAGAGACCCTTCATCCAGTGACCTCCCCCCCCCAGGTGTATTGAATTAAATCATTTAGAAAAGATTTAATTTAAAGAATTAATCATTTAGAAAACTGAGAGTACCTTTCTCCATCCCCTCCCCAAGCACTTGAGGTGGGGAAGAGAAGGTCATTGAATCAAAGACTCGATACTCCAGCCACTCCCTGCCCTTCATTCATTCAACAAAAGTATATTGAGTCCTTATTATGTATCAGGAGCCGTTCCAGGAGCTGCACAAAACAGCAATGCACAAAACGAACATTTGTGACCTCATAAAGCTGATTTTCTAGTGGCAGATACAAACTAGCAAATAAGTTTATATCACCAATTTCAAATAATAATAAATATAATCAAGAATTATGCAGCAGGTGGGGAGTAGAGTGTGGCCGGAGTGGGAAAGGTGCTTATTTTAGAAGCAGCTCTGGCTGTGGAGGCGCCACATAAGCAAAGACCTGAATGAAGTGAGGAAGCAAACCTGGAGGCTATCTGGGGAAAGAGCGAGCATTCAAGGGAAGGGTAATTCAAGGACAAAAGCTCTGAGGCCAGAATGAGCTTGGAGTGTTTGAAAACGCGCATGAAGACCTATGTGGCTGGAGAAGGAAAACGGAAGCATTTGAAATCACAAAGTTACTCAGGGGTCAGAACGTGAAGAGATTTTAAAATAAAAATTTGGATTTTATTTTAAATACGTGAGGATGTGTTTGGAAGAACAGCGTGATCTGATTTATATTTTAAAATACTGCTCAGTTGTAGAAGCCATTAGACCATGCTGCAAGTGAGACAGGATTTTGGTTTGGATGAGGGTGATGGGGATGGAGGTGCTGGTGTAACATGTGACTACAAACTTAGTTTCTTAAAACAAGGCAAATGTATCCTCTCACTTGTGTAGGTCAGAAGTCTGGTACAGTTTCATCAGGCTAAATTAAAAACGTGACAGGGCTGTGTTCCTTTCCGGAAGCTTTAGGGGAGAATGTAATTCCTGCTTGTTTGCACTGTCAGAATTCAGTTTCTTACAGCTATAGGGTCAAGGTCCCCATTTTCTTGGGGACTGTTCATCGTGGGCCATTCCCAGCCTCTAGAGGCTGCAGCCTTCCCTGGCTCGGGCCTCTTTCCCCTGTCTTCAAAGCCAGCCACAGTAGGTTGGGTCCTTCTCACACTGTTTTTCTCTGATCTCTCTTTCTTCCTTCCTTTTCCACTTTTAAGGATTGATGTGATTAGACTGGTCTGCCTGTATAAGCCAAGATAATCTCATCTCAAGATCTGTAACCTTCGTCATATCTGCAAAGTCCCTTTTGCCATGTAAGGTAATATTCACAGATTTTGGGGGTTACAGAATAGACATCTTTTGTAGGGGCATTATTTCACAATGGTGGAGACAAGTAGGTGGATTCTAGATGTATATTATATTGCTGACAATGGATGAAAGATGTGAAAAAAGAACTGAAGACAGGTGGCTTAACTACTGGTGACTCCATTTATTGACATGAGGAGCAACGGGTTTGGGGAGAAATCTAGTTCTAGTTCATAGATTTGAGGTGTCTATTCAACATCCAAGTGATACGTCAAGTAGAAAATTGGATAACAAGTCTGGATAACAAGATGAGAGGTAAAAGATGAAGAAAAAATGTGGAACTATCACCATATAGATGTCCTTCTAAAGCCATGGGACTGAGTGAAACCACCAAAGGAGAGATTATAGATGGAGAAGAGAACCAAAACTGTTCAGAATGAACTGACATTTAGAAGTTACAAGAAAAGGAGCCTCCTAAAAGAGGAAACATAGAAAGAAGCGTGAAGGAGGTAGGAGGGGAAGCGAGGGGGTCCACAGAAATGAAAGGAAGAGGGATTTCAAGCATGTCAAAGTGGTCAACTGTATCAAATGCTATTGATAGTCAAACAAGATAAATACACAAACAATTCGCTGTATTTGCCGAGATGAAGGCAGTTAGTGAACTTGACAGGTGTGATTTTAGTGTCATGTAGAGGACAAAGGCTTATTTGGAATGGAAGGAAGAGAGCCTCAGAGGTGTGGATGGAAACAGTGATTCAGGGCAACAATTTTGAGGGTTTTGCTATAGAATAGAAGAACAAATTGAGATGGTAAATGGAGGGGGTGAGAAATCAGAAGACAATTTTCTTTTGGGAGATAGAAGAGCATGTTTTCTGGGGAGAATGATTCAGGAAAGAAGGAAAAATTGATGTTGCAAGGAAGCCACCTTGCATAGCCAGAGGAGAGAGGATCCAGGGCCCATTTGGAAGGGTGGGCTTAGATGCAATCAGGCACATTATCACAGCAGAGAAGGCAGAGTGCACAGAACAGACAGATGCTGGTGGGATGACAGGTTTAGTGGGAAAATATGATAATTGTCTCTGATTTTTCAGTGAAATAAAACAAGGCCATCAATTGGAAGTGATTATTATTCAGCAAATATTTACTCCCTCTCTCGCCGTCTTCATCTGAGGAACATTCTTTCCCACTCCATTGAGGTGGGGCTTGGCCTTGTGACTTAGTTTAGCCAACAAGATATTGAGTGAACGAGGTAAAGATAGATTGGAACTGAACTAGCCCAGGTGCATCTGGTCTTTTAGCTTCTGCATGAGAAGAGCATGCCCCAGCTGGTATAATAATAAGAGACACATGGAACACGCAACACCAGCTGATCCATAGACCTGGAAGCATGATCACAAATGCTTAATTTGTATGCCACTGAGATTTTGTACTTGATGTTACCCATCAATATTGACTTATATAAAAATTTTGAGGAGAGATCTGTCTCTGGGAGTGAAGAATGAATTGACTAGAGAAAGTAATAGGATCTCTAGGCAATTCTGAGGTATTGTATCATTGTGACATTGTGTCATATATTCAAAATAAGACCAGTCAAGCCTGTTGGTAATGATTTCTAACCCCATTCAGTTGCTTGGGAGCAGATGTTAAATAGGCAAAATATTTGCTTTAGTCAAGGTTGGAGTTTTACCAAGCAAAGGCCAGAGGGACAAAAGAGCTGAAGGTGATAATATTTAAGGGCCATGAAATCTAAACTGGGTAAAAAGGCAAGAGAGGACATGAGGGGTAATTATCAGTGAAAAAAGAAGGGTCGATAAATGGGCGGTCCCAATGGTGACTAAGTACTGTTGGGGTAGAGGCACTAGAATAAGTAAATATAAAAGGGTTTGAGAGCAAAATGTTTGGAATTATAATTTTGAAGGTGTTTCATATAAACTCTAGGAAATGACCAAATAATAGTGAACAGTGAGGAAATGAATGAGCTGAGAAGCCCAGGTGTGGTGGTTTGACATGAATGTTGAAGTTACCAAGAATGACAAGAGCAGTGATGAAGACAATGCTAAATGTTTAATATCTATATGTTTTCCCATTAAGCTGAAAGTGAATAAGAGATTTCTGGAGCAAGGACAGATTAGTTATTACTTACTTATAATAACCATGCCCCTCCTCCAATGTCCCAAGTCTTGCTCCAGGGGGCAACACATGAAAGCCAGATCAGATGTTGCCCTACACATGCCAGAGTCTGCACTGAAAATATGAATATGAATAGCTATATGAGATGGCTTGTAGAGTATCCCTCTTCCCCTGAGAAAGGAAAAGAAACCTTATCTCCCTAATAGAAATAAATTATCTTTGGAAAGGATTCTGGGTTCTTACTCCTTGGGATGTTTTACAACCCAGGATGTGTCTTTGGTCTTGGATCTCATGCCCCACCCTGAGATGTTAACACATACCTCCAGGGAGGTAAATCTCTCTATAAGACCTCTCACTATCTAACCACCCTCTAATTTCCAAGGCTTGTTCTTTTAGTCCAAGTCCCAAGTTTTAATAATATTTGTTAAGAAAGTCCTAACCATGCTAAAACATGAAATTAATGTGTCTACATTTTCCCAGATAATAAGAGTGAACTGGGCGTTAAAGCCTCCAACGAACAAGGTAAATGGCCAGAAGATGAGCAAAGGGCCATGGCAAGTAAGAATGGTAACAGCAAAGGACCAGGATTTTTAAAGAAAGAAGGAAGGAAATGGTCAGGAAGAGGCAATGAGAAGCAGGAAGGAGACCTACCCCATCTCTCAGTTCTGTGCTCCATGTGGGATGAGAGAGGGAAGGGAATTTATGAGAAGAAATTGAAGGTGCAGGAGATTTTTGCTGATGAGAGATTTGATTTCTGAGGACACAGTGGAGGGTATTTAGTGTTAAAGGAAAGGTTGGAGAGTGTGTCCTATTGGTAGGTAAAGGACCTTATGGGAGCACAAATCAGGGTTAAAAAGGGCCATCTAAAAGGCTTGGAGTTAGCTTTAAGAGACTGACCTAAATATAATATTTATACCTTCTCCATTGGGTTTGCAAGTTTAGCCAACTGTACAGATAGAGGGAACAGTCCCTGTAAAACTACCCTCATATCTGACACCAATTGCATGTTCAGAGGGGGGCTTCAAAGACTACTCTCAGTTTTAATAATTCACTAGAAATACTCACAGATCTCCCTGAAAGCTATTATACTCATAGTTACATTTATTACAGGGATGGACACAGAGAAATCAGCGAAAGGCAGAGACGCATAGGTCAGAGTCTGGAGGGGTCAGGGGTAGGAGAAGGAGTCCAAACATGAAGCTTCTGGCCATCCTCTCTCCTTAGAGTCGTGGGCAGCATTACTGTCTGCAGCTACAATGTATGACAATACTCAGAGTATTGCCAACAGGGATGCTCACCAGAGCCTTTGGTATCCAGAGCTTTTTTTCCCCCTCAATCACATACTGTCTGTGTGTTGACCTTTAGTCTCCAGTCACTACTGGAGATCGAAACCATCATTAATCACTTTGCTAGACTGTCCAATGGCCAAGCCCAGGCAAACAAAGAAATTTCTATCATGCAGGAAGTTCTAGAGGCCTAGAGATCACCTCACAATAGCCAAGGACAAAGGCCAGATCTATGCTAAGTTCAGCCCTGCTCCTCGTTGGCACCTATTCCTCACTAGGCCATTTGTCTGCTGCCTGACGCTCTCTTGGGCTCTACCCTAACTCCTATAATGCTTCCTCCTTTTCCTGTCACTCTTTCCCCTGAGAGCCCTCCAATGCACTTCCCTTACACAGTCAATCTGTACAAAATCCATTACCTCAACGTATTTCCCCAAGCTTCTCTGAGTCTTTTCATTGCACTCATCATCTCTCTTTAGTTATTAACTCAACATTTCCAAGAGTCTGCCCTCCAACAACCATTACTCTAAATTGCCTAAAGGGTCTATTTGCTGGAAAATGTACTCCAGGTCTCCTTGGTCACAGTTTCCTCTTCTAGTCATCTTTGAGGTCCCAGTCAACCCATCCCCAATCCCCTCTCTTATCCTTATCTCTTCCTAAGTTTAAGCAGTTCTGGAAAATCCATTTCTTACAAAGAATGTACTATTTATATGAAAACAATGGAAACATCTACCCAGCCTAGCCTCCCCAAAGTAAATATGAGCTAATCATGACCTTACTCATTATCTTACTCCTTGGTGATAGTAATAATTATTATTATTTAAATGTTTTAACAGATGACTACTTTATTTTGTTGCCCACATCAGTGATCTGTTCTACCTTTTAAGCTTTTAAAAAGATATAAATCATAGCTGTCTTTCACGTAATGTCACGTTCAGATAAATGTTATTCTTTTATCCTAATGATGAAATAAAAAGTCAAGTATATGTTAGTGTTATCCTAATGCATAGTCAACTGTGGTCAACACTCTCTTACCACAATTTCCCATAGGCCTTTGAAGCTTAGAGTTTTGCATTTTCCAGAGAACATATCTGCATTTTACATTTTTCAGGTTGTGATTGTACCTACCCACACTTGCCCTCAAAAGATAAATGATTTAAAGCATGGCACACTCATTAATTTTCAAATCTAGTTACTCCTGTAGGTCTGTAAGAGAAGAGCCCTTGCATATCAGTGACGATGGAAGAATGCTTATCAATAACCCCAGCTTTCTTCATTAATTTGTTCCTTTATAATTATCATGATCAAAGAACAGCTGCAAGTACTTCACAATTTCTCAGCAGTTTACCAATAAAGAAAGACTTAAGATATTCAACTCCTGGTACCAGAAGTTGTATTATTCAAATCTGAGATTTTTCAAATCTTCTCCTCTTGCCCTGATATTTGATGTTAATTGCAGAGTCGAATGGGAAAAGGAAAAAGAGATGAAGCTCCCTGAAGCAGATGCCTCTGGTGACCCAACTCACATCTCCTCATCTACACCCACAGATAAGGTAAACAGTTCTGAGGAAGTTCAAACTCATCTTTCATTTGCAGCATCCCACCTTGGGCAGTCAGCTTGGGTCATTACATTTTTCACTAAGGTCTTCTTGATAATTGGGATGTAGGGATGGGGAATTAATGTCTCCAGTCAGTGGGGTTCAGAGCAGGTAAATAAAGGCTGCTGCCTCCTGTCCTTCAGGTGTATGTTTCTGGGAGGCAGCCCATCCACTTTCCAGAGGTTCCACCAGCTTAAATGTTCATTGTCCACACCAGAAACCTGCTATTGGTTTTAAACATTACATTGATGTTGGGGATTGAATCATATACCCCACAAAAGACATGTTAAAATCTTAATCCACGTTCCTGTGGCTATGAACCCAGTTGTAAAATAGGACCTTTTGAAGATAGTTTTATTAATGTGTGGCCAAATTGAATCAGGGTGGGACTTAATCCATAGTATAAATGGAGACCTTATAAAGATAGGAAATTCAGACCATCAGTCAGAGACAGC
>JAQZBX010008738.1:0-47500 GCA_029593785.1 Cabassous unicinctus | reverse complement strand
CCTGTTCTTTTTATTTGCAGGAGCTTGTTCCCTCTTTTCAAGCCTCTGCATTTCCTCTAATATTGGGAGGGGGCTTCCTGCACAGCTTGCATCTCTCCTTGGGATGTTGCACATGAAGAGCTCAGCTTTTTTGGGCTTCTCTTTGCCCCATAGGAAGGATTGATGTGATACTATTGAAGGGTTCTGAGCCCTTCATGGAATTCTTTTTGTTAAGCCTTGGATAGAATATTTCAACAACCCCTTTGGCAGGTAAAGGCGGTGTGGGGCTGCTGTGTGCCTTGCCTGCTGGCACAGAGGGAGTCAGACAGAAGGAAAAGGCTTGTGCAGATTTATGCCATGTTGGCCGGGGTGTGTACACTGATCCTCATGAGTGGGAAGACAGAAACTCACGTCACCTCATTGCTTTGAGCCTCGGCTTCCTCATCTGCAGAATGGGAGCTTACGCTGTACATAAGTGAGGGTCAGATGAGATACTCTAGGTACTGTAGAACCCCGGCCCGGGTGGTTTATTACTAACAGGAATATTTATTGTCCATCTACTCTGTGCCGGTCACTGGACTGGACTGGACCCTTTCTCTAAGTAGCTGCTGATTCACACAACAACAAGGAAGGAACAATGATTTCCATCCCAAGAGAAGTAAACGGAGGCTCAGAGAGGATATGACTGGGTCCAGCGTCGCTCTGTGAGTAAGGGGTGGGGCCAGGATTCGAACCCAAGCAGTCTGGGCCTAGAGCCTGTTTGCAGTTGTCCCTGCTCCTCTCCCTGGGAACAGCTGAAAAACTCGAAAGTCGGGTAGCCTGGATGAGCTGCTTCTAATGGCTGAGAAGAGAGGAGCATTAAAACAGAAATATCTTTTCCAAAAGGCTGCAGCTCCTCCACAGGAAGCTGAGTCATTGCTCTTAGTTTGGAACCAGAACCATCACGTTCCCCAAAATACAGTAAAACCAAAAAATGCTGAGCAGTGGCCCTTCCTTTGCTCCACCGCAGAGGAGCTGAGCAGAACGACCCATGAGCTGGGACTTTCCCGCTACCCCACCTACTGGGTACCTTGGCCCAAATGGCTAGTCTAGTGCAAAGCAGGGAGGATCCCACATATTGCAGTTCACCCTGCTGAGCCTGCTCCCCAATCTGCCTGGTGGGCATGCTGCACTGGCCTCACCTGCCCCCGGGGATGGTGCTCTCTGGATAAATGAGTCATGGTCGTGAAACTGCTTTGTCACCCATGTACCTGTGGACGGCATGGTCACTGCCCCAGAATTCTTCCTCCCGGTAGATGTGGCAGATCAAGTCCAGAATCTTCTACCTGCTTGCCCAGTTCCGCCAGACTCCCGTTCCTGCATATGGTAGAGCTCAGTAACTGCTTGTTGATGAATGCAGGGGCTTCCTGTACCTGGCCTGTGTTGGTCTACCTCTGCCTCTTAGGGTGCTTCCTCCCTTTTCCATGTACGCAATCCCTATACCTCCTTCAAATCCCAGTTCAAATCATACCCACCCAGCTGATCATCCCAGGGCCTGTGGCCACTGTCTCGCTTATATCTTAATTGCTCACCTACGTTGATGATTTAGGTTGACTTTGAGGGCAGGTATAGCATCCTGTTCACACATTGACCTGGGATCTGGAACAGTGGCCAGCATGGAGTAGATGTTCAGAAAATGTTTGTTGAATGAATGAGTGAGTAAATGAATAGATGATATTTGAAGGATTTTTACCTTCATGCTTTATCTTTGGCAATCATTTATTCCTTTCACTGCTCAGACTTCCACTGAATAGGTTTAACATTCAAAAGCATATGAGTTTCTTTCTGCACTTGATCTTAGCCAAAAGGCCGAGAAGCGATGAGCTTCTTTGTGTATCAATAAATGCCGGTGATTTTCATGGCTGCATAATATTTCATTGCGTGGACAGCCATGATTTATTTAACCAATCGCCTATCAATGGAATTTGTTGTCACTTCCATTTTTGTATGAATAATGTTGCAAATAAACATCCTTGCCCAGGTGAATCTGGGTCCTTGTCTAATTACTATGTCCTTAGACTAAGTTCCTGACTGCTGGTTTTGCGTATGATTTTCGGTACTTACTTTTAAATCATTCTCCAAAAAGGTTATATCAGTATAAATGCTCAAAACCAATATCCTTATTTCACTTTCACTCTCATTCTTACTGGATTTATCATATTTAAAAATCTTTCCCATTCTTATGAGCAAAAAATGGCATCTTATTTGTATTTGTATTTATTTTATCACTTGTAAGACTAGTGTATTTCCCTGCCTTCTTCTTGGCTATTTATATTTCATGCCTATTCATGTCCTTTGTCATTTTGTCTATGGGTTGTTTGCCTTTTACTTATTGAGTCATAAACGCTCTTTATATAGTGAAGAATATTAACCTATTCTTTGTTTTGATTTGGTTTGTGTTGACCCTGTTTTGTAAACACATCTGCCAATCTTTTCTATGGTTTCAGCTTTGGTGTCATGCCTAGAAAGTCCTTCCCCACCCTAAGATTATATAAATATTCACGTGTAGTTTCTTTTAGACCCTCGCAGCCTTGTGGGTGTGTATTTCCTGTGCAGATGGTCAGTATGTCTGAAATTTCCATCCATCTTTGTATCATGGTGCAAAGTCTTCAGACAAGATCCTTGGTCTTGGACTTTGGGGCTATGTGTATTTTCCACTTGCTGAACACATACTGTGTGTCAGGCCCTGTACTAGGAGCTGGGAGGCAGCGATAAGCGAGATGATGGTTCTGGCCCTCGAGGAGCTCACAGCCTGGTGAGGGAGATGAACAATAGATGCAGAAACACAAACCGTCAACACAAACCTCAGGAACTTTTGGCAGGTGTAGGTGAGATGGAGATTGGAGGAACCCTCTCTGGGGAGTGAGGGGATCTTTGCTCAGAGACTCTAGGGATGAGAAGGAGTTCGTTGTGCAGAGATCTGGGAAGAAAACTCCAGGCTGAGGAAGCAGCATGAAAGAGGCACAGAGGCACCAAAGCAAGATTCGTTCCTGTCTGGAGCCCTTTCTGAGCCCTCCCCTGTGCCCCTCTCACACATACCCGCTGGGCCTCAGCCCGCTGTATCACATGGCAATTTGTTATTCCCCAGGCCCTTCTCACTATGGCTTTAGTATGGTTACAAATCCAATAATGGGGACAATTCCCCCGAACTCCTGTTGCTTGATTCTAGATGCTCTATCAGCTGCACCAGCAGCCTTTGGTGCCTCTGAATGTCAGAAAAGAGAGAGCACTGGTTTACTAGCACTCAGCCCAGTACTTGACCCTAAGAGTACTCAATAACTAGTATCTGAAGAAAATTATAAATGGCCAAGGTCTCTCTTGAGCCTACTATGAGCCACTGACCACTTGACCCACTTCTTTCCATTTAATCCCTGCGGCTATCTGGGGTAGTTATTATTGCTCCCATTTTACAGGTGAGGAAACCGAGGCTCAGAGAAGTTAATTGCTCCAGCCAGCAGAGTTAGAATTTGAACCTGGGTCTAATTCCACAGCCTGCATTCTTCACAGAATCTTAATTTAACTGCACTTGTGCGAAAGGTGATGCGCCTGCAGGGAGATGGGGAGGCAGTGATCCATGGCCTCTCTGGCCAGCGCAGTCAGAGCCTGGTCCAGCCCTAGGGTGGGTGACCTTGGCTCTTGGCCTTTTGGCTTCAGAAGAATAGGAAGGAACCAAGGGAGGCTCTTTTATTTTTGCTTTAAATTACAAATGTTACATGCTTGTGGAAAAGAAAAAGAAAAAGAAAAAAAAAAAAAAGATAAGAAAGAAAAAAGCAACAACTGAAAATGCCTCCTTCTCCTACTGCCCAGGGAAACCATGACTAACAGTTTGGTATATTTTACTGTGCATAGCCAAACATATCAACACATAAAAATATGCACACACACAGTTACTGTTTTTATAAAAATGGAACCGTGTTCTTGGCCTTTTTTAATCCAGCCAGGCAATTCTAAGTCAGCCCCTACAGACCTTCCTCTGTCCATCATATTCTATAGAATGGAGGTATGACAATTTATGCAGCCAGACTCCAGTTTCAGACATTAGCTTAACTTTAATTTTCCAGGTTAACAAGCAATGTCCTTGTGCATGCACCCATACACCTAGGTACAGGTATTTCTGCAGGACTGATGCTCAGAAGTCTACTTGCTGAATGAAAGGGCATGCAAGTTTTACACGTGATGGGTGCTGCCAAATTGCCTTCCAGTTCACCAGCCGCTTCCAGGGCAGCATGTGTGAGTGGGGAAGGCTCTTAAGCAGGGAGTGATGCACAGCGGGACTGTATATACGGGCTGCCTCCCCTTCCACTCCCTAGACCTGGTGTGGAGCCCACCACCGGGAGCTCTGAACACACAGGCCGAAATTGGGATAGAAGATGGGTTTTGATAAAAGAGGGTAAATAACAGGTTTTTCAATTTCACCTTATAGGAATGGGATGGGGGGCGGGGGTGCCAGGCCTCCAGCCAATAGAGGACCAAGAGTTGTCAGGAGGGCTTATAAAGCTTGCTATTTCTGGCATTTTTTCTCTTTCTCTGCTGATTATGCAGCAGAATTGCACAGAGGCTGTCGCGGGCGCGTTCTCTCGCTGCCTGGGCTTCTGTGGAATGAGACTCGGGCTCCTTCTATTTGCAAGACGCTGGTGCATTGCAGGTGTGTTTTGGCAGCAGGTAAGCAGCAGGCGCCGGCCACTTCATGGGGTGGAAGTGGTCAGTCCAACACTGCAGGGTGCAGGCAGACGGTGCCTGGGCAGGACAGGGGCAGGCCCCGGGACCTGGACTAGTGCCTGTTGTGTTCTGGAAAGAAGATGCTTTGGAGGGTCCAGGAGCCTGCAGTTGGCAGCTCCTTCATGAAAAGGAATTCTGGAGGTGGTTGGGATTGGCCTCTGGAGAAGCCAGTCTTGGTGCCCAGAGCATGTAGCAACCTGGGCACTTGGGAAGCATTCATTCATTCATTCATTCATTCACCATACCCTGTGGTCAGCCTGGCCCAGTGTGAGTGCTGGGGTCTAGTTGACTCTGACCAGAAACAGTGAGAGCAGTGATGGGGATAGTCCATGGCCTGGCAGGAACCCAAAGATACCCAGGATGAAGAATTGGGGTGGGGGGACTTCTAAGGCAGGAGGGGAGAAGAGTAGCTGGGATCGTCACCAAGGGTGAAGTTTGACCTTTCTCTTCCATTGGATTTTGGAGTTTGGGGAATCAGTAAAAATTCCTCTCCAAATTTGGTGAATGCCATCCTTTCCTTTTGTCAAGTAAGAACATTACAAAATAACCAGTTGGGACCTCCATTCACCATCCTTGTGTAGAAAAAAGGACAGCAAATAATTCAGAGGACATAGCCACAGATTTAAAGGCAGAAACACACCCCCATAATAGGTTAAAGAGACTGAATGCAGGAACCTCATATTATTGGAATTTCTAGCTGTCCCTTGTAATTGTCTTTGTGATGGAAATTGGTTGAGTTGGGGGCAGGGCTTGGCACAGTTGACCGCGGCACCCTGCAGCCCGGAGCCCCGACCTCTTCTGGTGCTCTGCAAGTATCACAGTCATTGTTGGAAATCCAGCTTCCTGCAGGTGAGTCCCAGAAACAGAAGCACCCTCTCAGGCCTGATTTCCCTCTTCTGGGATATTCCAGGTGAACCGAGAGAGACCATGAAACAGCAGCTTCTGTGGCTCCCCCATGACCTCCGCTTTCTGCACAATGGCCATAGAAACAAGCAACAGGCCACAGGTCTCCTAGGGAAGCCTTTGGAGCCAGCCAGCCACTGAGGACATAGAATGGAGTGCCTGTTGTGTACCAGGGTCTGGCTTAGTTTCTGGGTTCAAGTCTCTGGTCTGCCACAAATTCTTACTGTGACATAGGACAAGTTCTTTAAGCCTTCTAAGTCTCAGTCTCCTCATCCATAAAATGGGGGTAATGACCCCTACTTCCCACCTTTTGATGTGAGCACACACACGCGCACGCATACATGCACAGCGTCTCACACTTTGCCTAGCAGGTCGTAGGACTTCTATAAATGTTGAGTGAATGAATGAACAAATGACCCAGAGCATCTGCCTGTGCTCAGGAGGAGGACCACAGGGCTGGCGTGGACGTGTGTTTGTGTGTGTATGTGTGTGTGATCTGGGGCGCTCTCCACTGTGCTTTGTAGTCAGAGGCTCTGGGAGCTGTTTCTCCTCCTAGGGTGCTCCAAAGTGGGGCCACAGTCTGCTGTACAGCCCTGGCTGACAATTTCTCTGTGTCTCTGGCCATTTCCATGGTACTTGAGTTGGAGAGGAGTTAATTGCAGGGACTTACTGGCCATCTTGAAGCAGAACTGACTCTCGTTTTATTGATCTTCTGAACAACTTGTTTAACACCAGTCACCAGCGTTGTGCAGGCAGGGTTTTGGGAGGTCAGCCATAAAGCAGTGTTTAGACTAGTATGTGATGACCTGTTTGTTGGGGAGGAAGGCCTTGGAAGGGAGGGAGGAGGGGGCTAGGGACAAGCCCCCTTTACTGGGGAGTTATAGCTGAGACCAGGTTAAGACCTAGCTTTGAACCGTGGCTCTGTTCCTTGCTTGCTGTGTGTCCTTACGCAGATCACTTCACTTCTCTGAGCCAGAGTTTCCTAACTTACAAAATAGGAGATTGTTAGGAAGATTAAATGGGACAAAATTCCCAGGGAGTGGGAAGCCTGAGTTATAGGGCTCATCCTGCTATGTCATTGCTCTATGATCTTGGACAAGTTCTTTGCCTGCTTTTGGCCTCTGATTCCCTCAGAAAAGTAATTCAGACTGATCCCACCAGCCTCTGCTAATCTACTCCATGTTGGAAGTTAGGGGTGTGTGGGGAACCTCCAGAGGAGGATGAGCTCCATGTTTGAAATTAATTTCCTTTCCACAATTATTAGCACCGGTGATGACTCCCCACTGCTGCCTCGTGTATTAGCAAACCAGTGATTAATGAAATTGGAATCGGAGGCAGGATGTGGCGTTTCCCAGGAGGCAGCTCAGGGGGCAACTGGGATGCTCCGGCGCCATCTAGCGTGATTGCCTCGGGGGCCCACGGGGTGCCTGGGGTCATCCTGTCTGTCCAGCAAGGGGGCCTGGCAAACGTCCGCACGTGTGGACAATTGTAGGTGAAGCCCTGAGAGGGTTCTCTAGCTTCTCCCAGACCCTCCGGTTTTCCAGGGAGGGCCATGGGGCCCGCACTGTTGGTTATGTGCTGTGGTGAGCGTGGGGCCTGGGTTTCCAGGCGTCGCTTGCTTGCTTTCTAGCTGGGAGACTTTAGGCAACTTACTCTCTCTGGGTCTTACTTGCTGTGCGGCGGCCCCTTAGTAATGGGGGTGGTAGTAGAGACAGGCCGCTTGGGTGTGCTGGAAGGAGACAGTGGCCCTTCCCTTGATACACGTGGCCCACCTCCAGACGTGCCCCTTCCCCATCTTGTGCATCTTCGACACCATGACCTCCCGCCCCTTGGCTTAGGCTGCAGATCTGGAGTCAGCCTCGACGGCTCTCTCTGCCTCACTCCCTGCAGCTAATCCACCTGGTACCTGTCACTTGGGTGACAGCAGTTGCCTCCTCCCATTCCTTCCCGCTCTCACTCTTCCCCCTTAGAGTCTGTTCTTCCCACAGCAGCAGCAGGCTCTCTCTGACCCTCCTGGTGGCACATCCTCCCCTGCTCTGTTCCCATACCCTTGATACACCTGCACAGGGTGCCGGGCACCTGTCTGCTCTCATCTTTTATGCTGGCTTCTACCTCCAGAACCCCTGTGTGATCTGGGGAGCTCACCCTGTGCTCTATAGTCGAGGCTCTGTGAGCTGTTTCTCTTCCTAGGGTGCTCAAAAGTGGGGTGGCAGTCTGCTTCGCATCCCTGGCTGATGTTGATTTCTCTGTGTCTGGTCATTTCCGTGGGCCATGTGGATCACTTGACTGGGAGAGGAGTTAATTGCAGGAACTTACTGCCAGCTTGGAACAGATTTTGTATATGCTGACTCCTTTGTCCAGACGTGCTTTCTCTACCCCTCAAAAGCCTGCTTATCCTTGTAGACGGCATCCTAGTGTCACTGCTTTCCTGCCCCCAACAGTCTGGACCAGGGGCCCTTTCCCTGAATCCTCTCTGTCAGTGCTGTCATACTCGTGGTGGCCTGGATCCGAGTGACATGCAATGATTTCTGCGCCTGCTGGCAGGCTGGATAAACACAGAGCCTCTGCTTGACTAACACCAATGTAGACAGTTATTGCAAAGAACTCCCTGCAAATTAAGGGTCTTCGTTCCTAGACAGACTGGATTAGATTCCTCAGCCTGTGATGGGATTTGGCTGTGTGGCCTTGGACCAGCCACCTAACCTCTCTGAGCTTTGAGGGTATGAGGATGGACAAGATGACGCAGGTAACACATTTCCTCTTCTTTCCCACTTGATGGTCAGTAAGTTCCCACAGGACACTCAGAACATTTAAATGCCCCCTTCACCTTGCTTCCAGTAGAACAAACCTTAGAGGGGTTCTGAGCACAGAAGAGCCCCCCATAGAAGCCCAAACAGGAGCAAAAATAGCAGCCATCAGGGGCAACCTGAGCTGCCGAAGCCACAGGAAGCAGCCGCAGGTAGAGCGGATGTCATCTGCTCCGAGGCACCGCTGAGGCTCTGCGGATGTGCGGGCTGCGCAGCCCTCACTGGCTTCTGGACCACAGCATCAGATAAGACCAGCGGAAAAAGTGCCTGTTCCTCTCTCTGGGGCCGGTAATCTCAGTGCCATCTGTGGGGCGCGCGTGCATACGCACTCTCTCTCTCCCCTCACCCCCTCTGGTACAGATACGGCCCCAAGTCAGTTATTATGTGCCCCAGAGTCAGGGAGAAGTGGTGCTCCCCTGTGGCCTCCCCTCCCCCTCGTCCCACCTTACTGGTCCCCTTGCTGACCTGGGGTGCACTGGCACACCCCTACCTTATGGGCTTAGCACAGGCTGTTCCTGCTGGCAAAGAATGCTCTTCCCCACATATCCGCTCGCTCACGCCCTCACCTCCTTCAAGTCTTTGCTTGACCGTCACTTTCTCAGTGAGGCCTGTCTTGGTCACCCTATTTAAATTTACTCACCCTCCACCCTGCCACTCCCCATTCACCTTCTCTGCTCAACTTTTTCTTCCTTCCATTGTATGTACTGACATACTATTTGTTACTTATTTACTGTTTATTTTTGTTTTCTGTCTCTGGTGCTAGAAGGTAAGTTCGAGGGACCTCTATTCACTGCTATTTCCCAGGTGCCCAGGAGAATGCCTGGCACAAAGTAGGTGCTCACTAAATAGTCATTCAGTAAATGGATGGAGAGTGAGTGAATAAAAGCCAGTTCAGCAATCAGAAGAGGTCAGGTTGGATTTGCTTGGGTGTCTTGTTCCAGGGCTGCAGGGCCCAGGGATGGACTCACAATGTCATGGGGATTCTAGCCCCAGGATTCATCTGCATCAACCAGAACCTGTTCACCTCTGAGGTGACAGCTCTATGGGGCCAGAGAAGGGCCTGGAAGCTTATGGTGCCTGGTAGGAGAGGCCCTTGGAGCAGTGAAGAGCTTGGGCCCTGGAACCACTGTTCCAGCTTTGAATCCCGGCTCTACCACTTCCTAATTGTGTGGTCTTTATCTTCACCTCTCTGAATCTCAGTTTCCTCAACTGTGAAATGGAGTAGATAATTGCACTCACTTGGATTACATGTAATGTGTGTGAAGTGCTTGGCTCATCGTAGAGTAATTGAATGTATTAGTCAGGTTAGGCTGGGTAATGCTGCAGTAAGAAACAATTCCCCAAATCTCAGTTGCTTATCACCACACAGGCTTATTGTTGTTCTTCCTGCATGTCCCGTGACATCAGAGAAGTAGAGGGCTGGGTTCTGCTCCACTGGGTTGCTCAAGGACTAGGTTGATGAGTCTTGGCCATCTGGAACATTGCTGGCCCTACAGAGAGAGCCTGGAGACAGCGTGTGGACTTTCCTATGCTTCCACCCAGAAGAGGCCAGTGTCATTTCTGCCCACAGTCCGTTGGCCTAAACTAGACAGATGGCCCATGAAATGGGTGGGCAGGCGTAAGGTGTAGACTTCCACAAGCTGGGAAGGAAAGGAGAGCCAGTTATTGGGGAGCAGTAGTAAAGCCTACTACAGTGGGCAACTCCTTCCCTGCCCCTCTGCATATGGGGAACCTGAGACAGTTAATATAGCCTGATGGAACTTGCCTATGTTAGGCTGAATACTGGTCCCCAAATATGCCCAATGTCCTAATAATCCCCAGACCCTGTGAATGTTACCTTATAGGGCAGAAGGCCCTTTGCAGATGTGATTAAATTCAGGATCTTGATAAAGGGAGATTACCCTGGATTATTTGAGTGAGCCCAGCATAATTACAATGGTCCTTATAAGAGGGACACAGGAGGAATCAGAGAAGACAACGCAAGGATGGAGGCCGAGACTGAAGTCATGTGCTTTGAAGATGGAAGAAGGGGGCCCAAGCTAAAGAATACAGGTGGCTCCTGGAATCTGGAAAAGGCAAGGAAATGGATTCTCCCCGAGAGCGTGTTGAAACTGATGTGGACTTCTGGCCTTCTGAACTGTAAGAGGAGAAATTTATATTGTTTTAAGGCATTTGGTTTGTGGTCATTTGTTACAGCAGCAGTAGGAAACTAATACCTCACCTTAAATCAGAAAATAATATGAAACTCGGTGCAGGGAAGCCTTCTCTGACCTTCCAAACAGAACTGGTCCCTTCTTTCCGTGTTCTTGTTACACCTCTTTTAGGGATTCCTGCATGGTTAGTCTTTTTTTTTATTTTTTTATTTAAGGATTGAAACTGGGACCTCGTAGATGAGAAGCAGGTGCTCAACCACTGAGCTACTCCTATTCCCCTAGAGTCATTTCTTAACATAATCCCTCCACCTCCCACACCTCCCAACATGCTCCCCCCCACACACACACTTTTTAAGTCCTCATTGTTTGGGACAGGGCTTGTCAAATGTTAATAGGAAGCAAGGGAAGACTAGAAGCAATGCCAAAGTAAAGGGACCTTCTGGCCTAGGCCAAGGGCCCCGGCAGGTTCCAGGAATAGTTTCGTTGGTGAGAGAGTAGAATTCCCGTGTGAGGGTGGCGAGGATGGGGCTGGAGAACTCGGCAGGGGCCAGGTCACGCAGGGCCTCGGAACCAAGGGAGAGATGTGAGTCTTCATCCTGAGGACAGTGGGGGAGGCTTTGAAGGGTTTTGAGCAGGGGAGTGGCTTATGGATGACGTATGACTGCGCTCTCCTGGTTTGTGATAAGGTGAGAAAACCCAGTCTTTATTCTTTCACCATTTTTTTTTTTTTTCAAGGAATTACTGGGCATTGAACCCAGAACCTCGTACATGGGAAGCAGGTGCTCAAACACTGAGCTCCACCCGCTCCACTCTTCTTCCACCTTTTGAGGGTCAGCAATAGGCCAGGCACCCCTTGCCTGTGCTTTTCACCAGATTTCTCATGAACCCATTTTAAAGATGGTAAAACTGAGACTCAGAATGAATTCCAGTTCCTCTACACACAGCCAGAGTGGTCTCCTAAAATGTAAATCAGAGCATGTAACAAGCCCTCCCAAGGACCCCACATTCGGATAAAATCCAAATCCCCTACCGTGGTCCTCCAGAGCGCATGCGCGTTGGCCCCTGCTGACCTCTCTGATGGCATCCTTGGTCCCTTCCGCCCACCCCCCTTGCTTGCTAGTCTCTGGCCACCCTAGTCCTCCGGCATGCCTCGGGTCCTCTGCCTGAAATGCTCACAGCCCTGCTTTTCGCCTGGATGGCTCCTTCTCTTCCTTCAGGGCTCACTCGGTTTAAATGAGACCTTTTAAAGCTGGTTCCCCCATCCTTTGTCTCCGCACCTTCTTGGTTTGCTTTACAGCCTTTACCACAATGTTTGGTCACTCTTGTGTGTTTCTCGTGTGTCCCCCCCTCAGTGGACTGTGACTCTGTGGGGGCTGGGACTGCATCTGCTTTGCTCCCCGATGTATCCTTGCCCCCAAGACAGGGCCTGGCCTGCAATGGGCACCCGGTGAACATCTGTGGAGAAGGGAAGGGCTGGGGCCTGGGCATGGAGTATGCGGGGAGCTCTGCACCTCCGAGGGAGACAGACCCCCTGCGGGGGCCAGAGCAGCCCGGTTCCCGCCGCGCCTGGTCTTGACCCTCTTGCCTGCCTCCACATGCCCTGTAACTGCTAAAATAGCCTGTCCTCCGCCTGGCATTTCAGCAACCTGGAGGATACACCAGGGCGTGCAGGAAGGTGTAGACCTGGCTTTGCCTCCCAGTTCCCGCAATAGCTGTGAGACCCTGGGCAAGCTCCTTTACCTTTCTGGTAAAATGGGTGTACAAGGGCCCGGCACACGTGGGCCTGGACCACAGTGGGTGCTGGAGTCAGTTCACAACTCCCTTATCTGAAATCCAAAGTGCTCTGCAAACCAAAAGTTGTTGAGTAAATCTGCTGCAAACTCAGTTGGCCCCCAAACCTGACCTGAAATGACATGAGGCTATTTGTACCCTTTATTTAACCCACTTGTGTGAATATTCATACATTCAGCTGCAGAAGTATGAACGTGTTTGATTACCGGTGTTGCCCATACCCCATCGAGGTATAATTTGCGGCCTCTGGACTTCATTGCTTTTCTGAAATGCAAACAAATTCTGAATTCTGAAGGGCCCCTGCCCTTGGGTTCCGGCTAAGGGACTGTAAACCCGTAGATGTGAGCTGCTGCTGACAGCCGCCTGCGTCCACAGACGCTGCTGAGAACCAGCAAGGAGTCGAAACCTCTGGCTTCCTCTCGATTTCTTGGCAGCCAGCACCTTCTTAGTCACCTGGGGTTACGTTGGGGTTTGCTGGCTCAGGGGCAGAGGTTAAAGCTTGGGGCAGGGAGAGCCCAGGTGCTCAAGCATTTCTGGTATGAATTTAAATGGGGCAAATTTTTTTTTCTTCTTATGAATCATCAGAAAAAGAAATCAGAAGGAAGCGTGTGACCAAGGAGAGGAAATCGGGGTTTGCGTGCTGCCTGAGTCACCCCCTTTCTGACTCCTGGGTGATCCCTTGCTCTTGGCAACTTTCATTCATCTCTCAGATGCTCAGCTCTGCATTCTGGAAACCACACTGGAGGCTGTTGTGGTTCTGTTCTGGCTCCAAACCTGTCTCCCTTCCTAGCCATCAGTGTGAATTTCTATTTTTGAGTCACTGCCATACTTTTAATATTAGTGATGCATTATCAAATGCTTCTTCCCTGCCCAAGCCCCGCTCAGAGGCCTGTTCCCGGCCTGGGCAGCACGGCCCCTTCTGCCTGGCTTCCTACGCAGCCTCCAGTAGTCTTACCTTCTCCACCCCGTCTCCACCCTGAAGCCAAAGGCCACTTTCTAAAGTGCAGTTCACCTTCTGGGCTTCAGTCTCAACACCCCCAGAGCAGTCCTGAAAACCCCATCTCAGGAAGGCCCCGCTTGCCTTTCCCTCTCTCTGTACCCCCAGGCCACTGCCCCCTCCCAGCCCTCCTGTGCCCTCTCCCTTCACCTGGCTAATTCAATCATCGTGCAGGTAGGTCTGCTTAGAAGCCACCTCCACCATGGAGTCTTCCTTGTCCACTCTCCCCCACCCCGAGTCCCTCACCCGACGCTCCCCTAGGCTCCCATTGGCCCTGGTTCCTGTTTCACCTACCTCTCCAAATGGTCATTTCTGGTGCTACCCCCTCACTAGACCATAAACCAGAGGAGAAAGAAGATTTGCCCTGTATGTCTCTGCTGCCATCCCCAGCGCTTGAAACAAAAGGCTGTTTTAAGCAAGACTGGGAGTACTTGAGACAGACGGACGGTGTGTGTGTGGGGGGGTGACTCCTGAGGCAGCAGGTCCCTGTCTGCCCTGCTTCTGGCTCACTGTCTGCCCAAGGGTGGCAGCCATCTTGCTTCCCAGTAGGCTAGAAACAGTTGTCCATGTCAGCAGTGGCATGAACTATACCAATTTCATCATGGTGGGTGTGCTTCCATGTCCATTTCTCCCCTTGCCTTGGAATCAAGTGCACATTTCCCCTAAGTATTTGTTTCTTGGTATATTGCCTCTTGTATGACTTTTCTGTTTTTATCCTGTGCCTTTTTGTCTGTCGGTGTCTCGCTTTCTGTTTAATTTGACTGAGCCATTTCTGCATTGTATATATGAACTGTCTCATAGTTGGTGCTGCTATTTTCTTAGTCTGATGTCCTTTTCATTTTGGTTTTATTATGCTTCCTTCCAGAGGAGATATTAATGCATATATATTTGAATCTGTCAATCTCTCTTCCTTGGTGATGCTTCAAGGGCTGAGGAAGTTATCCGGCTTCCACAGATCTGATAAACATTCTGTTCTGTTTTCTGATCATTTCCCTATAACATGACTTTTTATACTGAGCTTTTTAATGTTTGGATTTTGCATTTTGGTGGGTGGGCGTCTCATATAGTTCACTGTTCCTAAATAGGGACAGGATAAGCCTTTTATCCTCATTCTGTTTATTAAATAATTGATCTTTGTCTCTTTGTTACCCGAAGGAGAGACAAAACAGTAGCTAGGAGCACGCGCTTTGGCAGAGTTGAGATTTTGGCTTTGCGGCTTTTTGGTTGTGCGGCCCTTGAGCACATTGCTTAAATTGTCTGAGCTTGTTTTCTCGTCTGTAAAACAGGATGATAATATCATCCCCCCCAGGATTGTTGCAGAGGTTAAGTGAAATATCATATGTAAAGCACTTACCACAGTACCAAGCATGTAGTAAGTGCCTTCCTTATTCATAATAAACATTTTTATACGTGGGTCTCATTCCGTGCGTCCTCCTGTTTCACTGATTTATATTTCTTTTCCCATCACTACCACACTGCTTTAATTGTTGCTTTACAAATGAGGCCCCCCCTGCCATTACTCTGCTTTTTAGGAATATTATTTTAAATTGTTCAATTCCTCCCCGCTCAGTCCCCTACTGAGAAACACACTCACCCCCGTGACTTGTAGACACCCCCAACCCCACCGCCCCAGTGTGCTCGCCCTCCCAGCTGCCTCACCTTGCTCACTCTCGGTCCTCTACCTGGCAGGTGTGCATCAACTGCCCCTACCTAACCTATCTTCACCTTAGGGCCTCACCACCCCCAGGTGGCATCAGTGCTGGTACCTGGACCCCTTCTGGACCCTGTGCTTCCCCAAGGATGGATTCTGTGTCCTGGGCCCCCCTAAGAGCCTGGCAGGTGGTCGGCCATACCCTCAGGTCAGGGATTGGGAGAGGCAGGGGTGCAGTACCTGAGCTAAAGCTGACTTCTCCTGGAGGCACAGGCTCAGGAGACCCCACAGCATGTTGGCCATAACCCTGGATATGCCAATGCCAGTAACTGTAGACCATCTTCCACTCCTGGCCTCAGTTTCCCCAGTGGGATACTTAGACACTCTCTGAGGCCCTATCAGCTCTGAGGCCCCATGATTTATCTTGAACAGGGTGGCTGGGTAGAGAAGATGAACTAGAATAACTCCTTGGCATGTGCTGTGCCTTGGAGCATGGTTTGCTCTCTGTTTGTGTGTGGGGTGGGATGGAGAAAAGGCCCATTAGGACAGAGCCTCCCCCCCTCCCCCACTTGTCCTCTTGGCTCCTGTACTGCAGGGTCCCCAGGGAGAGCCCAGATCTGGGGCCTGGGGGTTGGATAACAAAGAACAGAGCCTATGAACCAGCTTTGTAGGGCACTGCCCGGTGCCAGGTTCACTGCCAGGCAGTGCACACACTCCCGTTTTACAGGGGTGGAGGCTGAGGATCACAGGGGTGAGGTGCCTTGCTCCCAGCCACAATGGGGCTGAAGGCAAAGACTGACCTTAACAAGACACTTATAAATATATTAGCTGAGTTTACAAATACCAGCTCCTGCCTTATCAGCTACTGACAGAAGGAAGTGAACTTGGTACTTGGGCTGTGTTAGATTTTGGGGTCAGATGCTTAAGTGCCAAGTTCAGGTGGCCTAGAAACCCTTTCTAGGTCAAGTTACAATTTCAAAAGTTTTTTTTTCTTTTCTTTTCATTTTTTTTCACCACCCCACGATTGAACGCTGTCGTTGACATATTTCCCCTCCAACAGTACAAGCTCTTTGTGGCGTGATTGAGGGCTTGTTTTGTAGCACTGGGGAGAAAATATCTCCCAAATCATCTGCTGCTTATTCTCAACCGCACTCGCTCCCTGCAGGCCACAGTCCCCTCCGACGTACACTCATGTGGCTTTGGCAAGAGTCAGTTTTGGGATTTGTTCCCAACCGCTCGGATGCTAGATAATTGTCAAACACAAATATTGCTGGGGCTGGGCAACCCGAGGCTCTCAACCGCCGACCGCAGCCCGGCCTCAGGGGAGGAAGCTCAGAGCTGGGCAGCCCCACGCCTCGGTGAGGGAAGAGTTCGGGTCGGCCGATGTAGAACAGTCTAGTGCTCAGAGCCTGGATTTAGACTTCCCAGGTTTGAATCCTGACTCCACCACTTACCAACCTTGGGCAAGCTTCTTAACCTCTCTTGACCTCAACTGCCTCATCTGTAAAATGGGAACCTCAGTAATAGTAACTTACCTCGTAGGGTTGTTGTAAGGAGGAAATAAGTTAATATTTGTAAGTCAATTCGAAGAGTGCCTGGTCCATAGTAAGTACTAGACATGCTGTGTAAATGAGTTAAAATGAATAAATGATCCCAACAGTAGAGGATTCTGTGGTATGGTACCCAGGCGCTCATTCCACAGCTGCATCTCTCTCCAGGTATTGCCTGCTGGGGGGCTGGGGGGATGCCTTACCCAGGGCTGTGTATCCTCCCGGCAGCCCAGGTCCAGTGGCTGCCTGATACAGTAATAAAAGACTCAGCACCCGGGGACAGGCTGAGGCCTCTGTTGTGACTGCATCACAGTCCACATTCTCCCTCTGACCATTAAGTTTCCTAGATGCCAATTTCACTCCCAGAGTCTGTTTCCAGGGAACTTGCCCCAAAACAACAGGTACAAATGCTGAATGGATCCTGATTTCCACTTTCAAACACACATTTATTTCACTTGCTTGTGTTTACAGAAGCTCTTTAAGGAGTGGCCCTGGGTTCGAGCCACCCCCGCATCTCTGGGTGTGCGCCATTTGCACGTGATAGACATACCTTGGTGGTCCTGGCCGAGCCTTTGCAGAAAGAAAGGTTGGTGGCTTCAAGACCACTTTTCAGGTGGGAAGAGGAAAGTCCAGCCCCTGGACAAACCACAAAACTTAAAACTCACCAAACTGCCTAGGGTCTCAGAGCTGGGTCTCACCCATCCCCCTTCCATGTACAAATGGAGAAACTGAGGCTCGGAGTGGCAAAGGCTTTGTTCAAGGCCACAAAGGGAACGGTGCCCCTCTTTCAACCCTCGGAGCAGATGGTACCTCAGGGACGTCTTGGGAGCCAGACAGGTGGCAGGCAGTTACGGTATGAGGTTCCAGTCAATGCTTTAAGTAGATGCCCCCGCTCTGCATTGGGTGGGAAGTGGGCAACGGCAATGGCTGATGCATGGGAGTGAATTGGAGTTACTGTGTGGAAAAGAAAGAAGGGAGTTACCGTGGGTGAGCGAATGGCGGCTGCAGAGGCTTAGAAGTATGAGAGGGCCAGGGCCATACAGAGACCCGGGGGTCTTGGAAAAGCAGGAATGTGGGATGGAGGGGGGCAGATTGCCAAGGCCCTGGAATGCTGCGGTAGAGAATCTGGACTTTTCCCCCAGTGAAGCTTGAAGAAACCTCCTGCCTAACCTGGTGCTTTACTTAAAGTCAATGTTCAGTAAGCGTTCGTGGAATATATGAGTGAACGAATGAGGGAATGGGAGATCAGTCTGGAAAAGATGGCTCCCAGCTTCGCTGCGGGGTTGGGTGGGAGCAGGGACAAGCCAGAGGCTTTGAAGACACCATCTCCTGGTGGTGGTGGGGGGAAACGTATCCTTCAAGGCAGGGATTATGGGTCTCTATCCTCCCTCCCCACCCCTAAAGGCCAATTGGCGCCAGTTTAGCAGACTATGGGGACGCTGTGGCGTGCAGGTGGGGCTGGCTGAGAACACTCAGGTTGTCATTTCCTGCGGCAGAAGCCAGGTGGAAGGTCATCAAAATCATGAGCCCACACTGATGGGGTGCTGTCCCTGCCCCTTGGACGGTTTCATCTGGCCACACCCTGACCCACTTCCACGGCCCCAGCTCCCTCCCACAGCAGGCAGCGTCTGCAGCCCCCTTGGAACCATTCCCTTCACAGCGGCCAAATGAAAATGTTTGTTGAAAACAACATGTGCATAATTAAAGCTTAATGAGCGCTTGTCTGTTTGGAATGTGCAATTAGATTTATAATCGGGGATGGGAGCAAGCTCCAAAAGGCTTTAAATGAAGCTGAGAGAGGATAATTTTTGCCATAAATCTGTGGTTATGCAGACAGCATGTGAGGAACACAGGCCTGCCCGGCAGCCGTGCTGTACCCATTGGGTTACCCTGCCCCTGCCCATTGGGCCTTCTGGGCAGGTGCAGCCGGCTAATGCACGGCGGGGTGGGGCCACTGACAGGGGGCTCACGGGTCATCTTGGAGGTGAGTCAGCTCTGGGTTGACCCTGGATCTCCTGACAGGTCTTCCCACAGCATCTCTGTGCTCTGTGATCAGGGCCAACTATGGGAAGGTGTGGGGCTGGTGCTGAGTCCAGCTGCCCCAGTCCCCACGGTGACAGCAGGGCAAGGAATCCTCCACCCTCCCCACACTCACCCAGCCTGCAGAGCCCTGGGCTGGGCTGTGGCTCCATGAGTGCAGGTTGTTGTGTTTTGTTTTGTTCTCTGCCCTATCCCCAAACCCCAGACCAGGGTCCAGCGCAGAGGAGAGCCCCAGTGAGTGTTTGTTGAGTGAGCGAATGCCTTTGCACCCACCTCCTGCCTTAAACAACTGCCCCTCCCTCTCTGGGCGTCTCTTCCTCTCTGACACTCCCTCCATCACTGTCATGGAGAATTGGATTTGGCTATTGCTAATGTGGATTCTTGACAATCACTGAGGTTCTGGGTCTGCAACAAATCCCTAATGGAGGGGCTTCGGGTGCCGGATGGGGCTTACGTGGGCTCCAGCCCAGGACTTGGGAAGAACTGGGTTTGCAGCAGAGGGTGCCTGGGACAGCATCCAGACCAGCCCTGTCCCATAGGCACTCTACAGACCACATTTGTCATTTGAAATCTTCTACATTGGAAAGAGTAAAAGGAAAGAGGTGAAATTAATTTTTAAATGTGTTTTATTTAGCCCAATATGTCCAGAATCGTATCACTTCATCACGGATATAAAAATTGTTGATATACTTCACGTTCTTTTTTTTTTGTTCTAAGCCTTTGAGCGCTGGTGTGTATTCCTCACACACGCGGCTCACGGCCACCATCCTGTGGACTGCAGGTCTGGGAGGAGCAGAGACAGGTCAGAGACAGGGGGGCGGGCTCAGCCTCCTCATCTGTGAAATGGGGGCAGGGCCGCCTTCCTGTCAGAGAATCCTGGCGCCTGGCAGCACTGGGCCACGGAAGCTGCCGTGACAGCTGCTATTCTTACATCACCTCTCGTTTTTCATTGACCAAGACGAGCGGCACCGTCCCACCAGCTCTTCTCAGGGGCGGGGAGGTGGGTTCTGCAGCAGCTCACCACCCCGGGGCTCGCTTGCTAGCACATTCCCAGCCTCCCTGGCAGCCCATGCTCAGGACTTTGTCCTCCACTCGTTGTCAGATTAGGACCTAGGCCCAGAGTTGTGAGGCCACTTCTCCTGGTCACATGGCTAGGAAACAGTGGGGGCCAGAAGCCAGTGTGGGGCTTGTGGGGTCCAGCAGCCCAGAGTTCATACTCAGAGCTGGGACACATTCTGGCTGTGTGGCTTTGGGCAGATCCCTTGACCTCTCTGGGCCTCCACTGTAGCACTGGGGTGCCTGGTGGACAATGTAAGAATGCACGTTAGGCTCCAGCAAAGCCTGAGCCCCAATAATGAAGCAAACTTTTTTTGGAGAGAACTTGTTATGTGGTATTTCAGGAATAAAGCACGAGTGCCATCATCCTGGGAAAAATCAGCCCTCAGCTGGACTTTCTTACGAAGATTTTAATTTATGATTTTTATTTCAAGTTATATATGGCAGGCGGAGGCATCAGTGGCCTTTCCCATGCTTTGGAGCTTGGAGGTTTCCAGGAAGCCCTACTCTGTTTCTTCATGCCTAGAAGAGGGGTAATTATAGCAACTTTGCAGGGCTGTTGAGGGGTAATAGCTAACGATTATTAAGTGCTTTCTTTATGACTGGCAATGATCTCAGCACCCTCCGTATATTAGTTTATTTAATCCAAATGACAATTAGACCCATGTTCCAGATGAGGAAACTGAGATATAGTAACTTGGTAAAAATCACACACCTTGAAAGCCATAAGCCTGGGTTTCAAATCCACACCACCTGGCACTGGAGCCCAAATTCATAACCACTGTTACGCTTCCCTGAGTGGCATCAGGCCTGGAGGTAGACACACGGGGCCTGGGTCAGAGTCTGAGCCCAGTCCTGAGCCCGACACCCCCCAGGCCATGTCCTCCCCCTTTACCCCGAACATCAGTGAAGCGCCTCTTGGCTCCCTGCCCCCCAGCACCTTCCTTGTCCTGATGTTAATCTCCCCGTGAGACTTCCACGTAAAACTGCACTCTCGGAGGAACCAAGGGTGCAGCTGCCACATTCGCCGCCTCTGCGCTTTGAGGAGTGTTTTATCTGAGCTGAACGAGTGTTCGCACAGCCTGATTTGGGGCAGGCAGGAGCAGTGTAGGCTGCGTTGATTGTTGCCTCTTTCATCGGTGAGGTGCATCTCTCAGTGCCTGGGGCCGGGCTCAGGGTTGTGCATCCTTGGTCTTTGATCTTCGCTTTTGTGCAGAGGGGAGGAACAGCAGCTTCTGCAAAACAGGCTTGGGTGCCTGGGGTCAAGGCCAGGTTCAGAAATGGCTGGGTGGCTTTGGGCAAACTCCCCAACCTCTCTGAGCCTTGCTTTGCTTTTCTCTACAGCAGGGCTAGTCATGGCAGCCTTAAGGGGAGCCTCGGGTACTCCAAAGAGATGACAAGCACAGCTCTAGAAAAAGGTCTGGTATACAGTAGGTGCTCACTGGCGCATGCTTACAGCAGCCTCAGATGTCATTTCCTCTGCCATTTTCCTGGCCAACTCCTGCATGTCTTGTATCATGGAGCTTCCGAGTCACCTTTTTCAGGATGCTTGACCCTTGTCACATTTGTCAAAGAAGACACCACCCCTCAATATCTGAAACCAGAAGCTGAATTAATGACTGTACTTGCAAAGCTAGTGTCTCCAGATCAAGACAGACTGATTCTCTGTAGGGTTTTGGGAGGCATGGAGTTCCGGGATGGGGCACTTTGAGCAGTGGGAGGTTCTGGGATGGCCTCACCTCCAGCCGTGTATGGGTGGCTACTGGAGTAAGGCTGTCATTGATGGCTTGGCTTTCAGAGGCCAGCACTGCTGGCATAGCTGTCACTCACCAGCTGGGAATGGCTTTAAGCTGGTTTTGGGCTGACTTGTTTGTGGCTTGGCACTATGGCCAAAGAAATCGGCCGGTCTTGTTCCTTCTTGGATCTGCAGAACAGGAGCTTCTTTTTTCCTCCCACCACACCTGTCAGCCATTCCAAAGGACTGGGGGCTCCGGAGGGCAGGGGCTATATCATAATATCATGGCATGCCTGGCATCTGGTACAGTGCCTGGCACTTAGTAAATGCTCAGCAAATATTGTTCGATGAGCAACAACTATTGCCCCCTCTGTAACCTCCAGATCATTTGCTTTTACCTTGCAATGGTCTATTCCTGTCTGTAATTTCCCAGGGGACAGCAACAGACTCTATTTATCACAACTCCCCATCATTGGGCGTACGTTATGTGACACATTGTAGTTGCTCAGAACATGGCGGTTGAGGTTTATTTATCTTTTTATGTGATATGACAAAGATTTTGCTTTCAACTTGCTTCAATATTCAATACATTTGAATTAGATCTTAGACACAGGACAGAGAGTGGGAATGAATGAAGGTGAACTGGATTCAGGAAGACATGAGAAGGGCAGGGTCAAGGTGAAGGGGCTGACCTTGAACAGGAGGGAAACGTTTCATCTTTCAGAATAAAGGCAAGGAGGTCAGGACTAGTGTGATGTCAATAATTTGGGGAAGGGCAGAAAGATGAGGGGCCTAGCTGACGGTCTCCATTTTTCAGTGACATAGGTCATCTGCTAGACCAGAGAGAGTGGGGCTGAGTGGGGATAAGATTTAAGCATATAACCTCAGTAATAATAGATAACATGTATTAGGTACCTTTTTAAAATAGCTAACATTATTAAGCATTATATTGCAAACATAAACTCATTTAATCCTCTCGTGAACCTTATAAGGTAGGAATAATAACTGCCATTCTTACCATTTTGTAGGTGAGGAAACTAAAGCACAGAGAAGTTAAGTCCAAGGTAAGATACAACGAATAGGTTGTAGAACCCACGCTCAGATCCAGGAATCACTATTGCTAGCCAGGACATTACGCTGCACGTAGACATTGAGTTAAGTCCAAAGCTTATTTTGCGTGGAGGCTTCAGGGTTGGGCTGAAGGATATGGGTTTATAAAAGTAAGCAAGCCTGTTAAAGTTGAAGTGCATAGCAAGAAAAAAAGATTATACCAAGGAAGGGTAGGATTTCAGTGGATAGGGAGGGGTCAGCAGAGGGCTCCAGCTTGCTGATGGGACAATGTATGCAAAGGCAAGGACACTGGGGGTTCCTGCAACATTGAGGCACCCTGTGGGAGCTGAGGCTCGGGGCGGTTGTCATCGAGGGTCCAGGATACAAGGCTAAGGTGATGCGGAGTTACCTTAGGGTGTTGAGCTGAGGAGTGAAACGATGGCCAAAGGATCACTAGTGATAGCCAGGGTAGAAGATGGATTGGTGGGGAAGTTTGAGCAGAAAGTTTTTGTAGGTGATTGGATAGGGGTGTGGGACAGAAGGGGTCCATAGTTACCCCAGGGGTACTGACTGTGAAACCGTGTGGAAAGGGAAACCTTCCATTACGATGGGGAACCCTGGAGAAAGAGCAAGTCTATCTACGTGTCATGAGTTCAATGTTGGATGGATGTGTTGAATTTGAGATGCTCATGGGTCAGATGGTAGAGATGTGCAAGGGGCAGTTGTGCATCAGAATCTGCAGATAACTGGGCTAAAAATGAAGATTTGCGAGTCAGTAACGTGTAACCCTGAGAGGGCATGTCATTGTCCAGGCAAAATGTGAGTAGAGTGAGAAGACAATACCAGACCCACCTATCCATCCCACCCACCCATTCTACCCAACAACTACCATCCACCCAGACACCCCACTCCTCCAAAGGGGATGCATCCCAAACACACATGGCTACCATCTATCTGTTCATCTCACTGATTATCCCAATCACCTTCCCATCCCCCACTTTTCATACTCACCCAACTACCCATCTCATCCATCCATCCACTCATCCTTCTCATCCTGACCATCCAGTTCACCCACCCCGCCCACCTCTATACCTTTCCATCCATCCATCTTACCCACCCTTCCTACCCTCTCCTCCTATCCAACCAGGCAGCCCAGTCATATTTATCCACCTACTGAGCCCCTCTATCCCATTCATTCCCCAAACCACTCATTCTCTCTTCCTGCCCACCCTCCATCCACTCATCTCACCCATCCTGATTTCCTGCTCTGTCCAATAGGGCAGTCACCAGGCACAAGTGACTACTGAGCACGTGAAATGCAGCTAGACTGAATTGAAATGGACTATAAGGTAAAATACACACTGAATTTCAAAGACCTAGTACCAAAAAAAAAGTAAACTTATTACAAAAATAATCTCATTAATAATTTTATATTGATTACATGTTGAAAGCATAATATTGTGAATATATTGAGTTTAATAAAATATATCATTAAAATTAATTTCACCTGTTTTTTCCTAAGTGGATACTAGAAAATTTAAAATCACGTATGCGGCTTGCTTTGGTGGGCCATATTTGATTTCTGTTGGACAGCACTGCTTTATACTGTCTACCCATTCATTCATCCAGGCTCCCCTTCACTCCCTCCCTTCCTCCATCTATTCATCTACTCACTTATCACAAATGTCCATCCCACAGATATTTAATCTGTGCTTATTATGTATTGGTGACTCTGTGAGACAGAAAATTTGGAAACTGAGGCTCAGAGCAGTTAAGGAACTTGCCCAAGGCAGCACAGCTGGGGCAGGGGACATTGGACACGCTAAGATGAGGCTCCTCACCTCTCAGCATGGCTGCCTATTTGCCAAGTTTCCTTGAAGTTAAAAAAATATCCTTTGGAGGGAATATGGTATGCTTAGGTTGCGGGGGGGCTTGTTGGAATAGGGGCCCAGGAGCCCCTCTCCCCAAGAGGACCAAAAAGAGTGAGGAGAGGCAGACCTTTAGAAGCCTGTGTGAGCCTAGTCCTCAGTGGCCGTCATGAAAGGGTTATCCCCACACATTCGATATTTGCAAAAATGTGGGTTCTTTCAGATTCCAAAACTCATTTCCATGACAAAACTCTTGGGAAGGGAAGATGAAGGCCTAGCTTTTGCAGAACAATCTTCCAGCTGTAATGAGGACTGAAGATGGTGATGGGAAAAGGAATTATAATTAGAATATGAAATGGGGAAAATTAATCTATTCCAGTCAGTGGTAAGAGGATGTTCTCCTGGAAATTCTTAGGCCGTTCTTTCCCCCATATATATTTTTTTGCATTTTAAAGCATAAGGAAGATTATATGATATGAAAAAGATCTTCTACGGAGGGACTGATAAATTGTGAAATATGCACAGGATTTCAGTCCCTGCTTACCCTTGCTTTGTGTGTCTTTACACGCACATGCCGTGTTTGTGTTCCCATTTACGTGAGTTCTATTTATAGAGTTACAGATGCCCAGACTGTTTACCCAGAGCTGGCCTACATGTGCGCCTGTGAGTCTGTGTACCCAGCGACGTGAAGGGTCTGTGACTGCACACACTCATTCTTGGGCTGTGTACACATTTGTTTGTGTTACCCACGGATGTGGTACGTGTGAGTCAATGCTTACTTGCACGCTGGGTTGTGCATGACATGGAACCCACCGGCCTGTAGTGCCCACGTGTATCCACAAGCAGGCACACGCTGGGCATGCTGTATACCTTTGTGTTCGCACTTGGCCGGGTACGCGCTGTGCGTCCACTGTGCGCTAGGCATGGGTGGGCATTTTCGACCTTGTCTGTGCACACTCGGAGGAGGCGGTGGCCCTGCCTGTGTTGGAGGACAGAAGCAGGCTTGTGACCTCTCTCCTTGGTTGGCAAGTTCTTTCCCCCAGAAAGGGCCTCGCAGGAGGAGAGACTAGGGTGGGCCTTAGTGCCTCAGAGGCCAAGCCCCAGAATCTCCTCTTTTGCTCCGCCTCCCTCCTTCCTCCCCCTCCACGAGCTCTGGCAAGGTGGGGTCCTGGCCACAGGTGAGCAGAGAATAGGTCTACAGACCCCCTGGGGCGTCTGTTCTTAGCTGCTCAGCAGCCAGGGCCCAGGCCAGGGTGCCCCAGGGTACTGCACGAGGCACTAGGGGTAGCCCAGCTGAGGCTCAGAGCTCTGTGCTGTGAGACGGACACCGGAGGAGGCGAGAGCGTGGCACCTGCCCTACCACCTTCCCAAGACCTCCCTGGAAGCAGGAAGTAAGCTTCACTCGGCACGTGGCAGATGTTTCTTAGATGTGGGGCGAATCAACAAGTAAATGAATAAGCCCACTCCAGGCAGGTTCTGATGACCTCGTGGAGATTCACAGCACAGCCCGTCTGCTCACCCCCAACCCCACACATCAAAATCCAGGGTGTCCTTTCCTCACATCCCCAGTGCCTCACGCGGTTCACTGCAGAGAAGTCCGCCCTCCTCTGAGTCACCAGCAAGGATTTATCAAACACCTGCTGGTGCCAGGCCCTGGGCTAATTGCTGGTAACCTAGTGGGGTACGGAAGAGCCTTGCTGCCCACTGTGAGAGGGCTTACAGCCTGGTGGGAGGGAGCGAGCAAAAGAAAGAAGCAAACCAAAGAGCCTTTAGCCCGGCCCGATTCCGACGTTTACCTCTCCCCAGCTGTGTGATGGTGGACAACTGCTTCTCTCTCAATCTGTCTCCTTGGTTTTAAACAGGGAAAATAATACCTGCTTCATTGGGTTGTGGGGATGAAATGGGATATATGATGTACAGCATTTCACTCAGGCCAGGTATATTCATTCATTCACCAAGTATTTATTGAGTGCCTGCTCCGCGTATCAGAGGACGAAGCAGACAGCGGTCCCTGCCCTTGTGCCGACTCCATTCTAGCCAACGTGTAATAAATGGCATCGGTTACGAAGGATTTTGGATGTCTCTCCCCTCTGCTCCTTTGATAGATATTCCTCTGTTTTTAACCCATACCATACTGTTCGATTACCGTTGCTTTATAAAATGTGTTAAGTACCTGGTTAAGCTTATTCTCCCTCCATTCCAAATATTCTTTCCTTTTGAATATATTTAAAAATTACGTATGGTTTTTAAAAATGTTTTACTTTTATAAAGGTAATATATGGCCATGGTGACGAATCAAATAGTACCCAGGAGGTATTGATGAAAGCCCCCCCTACCTGCCCATTCACAGTCCCACTCCTAATGTCAGCCTGTGCCAGGTGCTGGAGGATTCAGAAATGGCTAAATGTGGCTCCAGCCTCCCCGTTGTTTCCCCTCTGGTGTAGAAGACAGATGTGAATACAGGTCTGGGTTGGAAGAGGGACAGCAGAAGAGACAAGCATGGCAGGCTTCCTGGAAGAGGTGGTCTCTGAGCAGGACCTAGAAACATGGGTGCTGGGTACACTGTGGTGGGGGGAGCCCTGCATTTGGGATCAGGTGCCCAGACTCTTGGCCTGATAATTCAGCTGTCCCCGAGGGACTCCATGCCTGCCCCTGTGCTTGTATCCATCAGTCCCACCACCTAGATGGGAAGACAGGCCTGGCAAGAGACAGTGTGAATGGTATAGCGATTGCTTCATTCATTCATTCATTCATCATTCATTCATTCATTCATTCACCAAGCAATTATTGAGTACCTACTCTGTTCCAGGCCCTATTCTAGGTGCTTGGGAAGCATCAGTGTATGAATAGATTAAGATCTGTAACTTCAAGGAGTGCCATTTTACTAGGGGGAGCCCAACTGTAAGCAATGAACTTGGCAAATACTTTAACCCATGAACATGGCAAATAAATAGAATGTTAGAAGGGGAAAGGGGCTATGGAACAAAGAACAAGTCAGAGCAGGGCAAGGGAATTGGGGGTGGGGGGAGGGCTTCACAGCCCACAGGGGTAGGGGCTGGCTGCTGAGCCCATTGTGGAGAAAGCCTCTGAGTGGTCTGAAGAGGGTCTAGGTGAACTGACGTCCCAGGCATGGCTGTGGGAGTGAGGCTCCATGCCACCTCCGCGGAGGGCAGCTTGGCGATGTCTATCAAAATTGCAAATGCACATCCAGTTGGACCCAGCAATTATACTCACACTGATTCATCCTATTCATATCCATGCTAAATGATGGGTGTACAAAAATATTCACTGGAGCAATGTTTCAATAGCAAACGATTAGAAACAACTCAATTGCCCATTAATAGGGAGCTAGTTAAATATATATATGTTACATCCAACTATGGAATAATAGGTACTAGAAAAAAGAATTGTGTTCTGATATAAAACATTCTCCAAGAGATGTTGCTAAGAGAAAAATAATAAAGGTGCAGAACAGTTGTATAGTATACTGTCATTTGTGTTCAGAGAAATGACTAGAAAATGCATATATGTAGACTGTGGCTGAAAAGAAATAAAAGAAATTGGTATCCCCAGTTGTTGCCTCTGGGGAGTGGAAATGGATGGCTGGGAAGTAGGGTGAGAAGGAGACTTTCACTGTGTTGTTTTTTGTACCTTAGGGCTTTTGAACCATGTGAATATTCATCCAATCAAAAAATAATAAATTGTTCAATTTTTAAAATAGTGTCAGTTGTCATTGGTGCCCTTCCTAGACCCCTCTACCAGCCAGTGCACTCACCTCCCATCTGCTGTGCTCTCTACTCTGGAGAATTGCCCCTGACCAAACAGGGGCCACGCTGCTCGGAAGACTATGCCTCCCCTGACCCCTAAGGGCAGCTCACAGCCAAGGACCATCTTAGACTGGGCTGCAAAAGGCCAGCCCCTTGCTTCCTGCTGGGACCAACTCCCTGGTATAAGTCGAGCTCCAGAGCTCCCCGTGGGATCAGGCTGCAGCTGGTGCCGGCGGAGCCCACAGCCTAGCTCAACTCCTTCCTCTGCCCCATCCTGCTTCCTTTCCTCCCTTTCAGGATAGTCCCTCAAAGCTCCCATGCATCCAAATCCTGGTCTCAGGCTCTGCTTCTAGGGAGCCTTATCCAAGAACCTGTCCCAAAGGAAGGGAGCCAAGTACTGTCCATGTTTCAGTACAACAGCCCATGGAGAGGGAACTACTATGATCATCCCTCTTTTTATTTCTAGCTATATCTAGATCTACTTTAAAAAAATTTTTTTAAAGATACTTAGATTACATAAGTGTTACAAAAAAATAGAGGGATTCCCATATGCCCCGCACCCAACCCCTCCCACATTTTCCCACATTAACAACATCCTTCATTAATGCGGTACATTTGTTACAGTTGATGAACACATATTGAAGCATTGCCACTAAGTGTGGGTTATAGTTTACATTGTAGTTTACACTCTCCCGCACAATTTTATAAATTATGACAAGATATATAGTGGCCTGTATCTGTTGTTGCAACATCAATCAGGACAATTCCAAAGTCCCAAAAATGCCCCCATATTACACCTGTTTTTCCCTCTCCCTCCCCTCTGAACCTCAGGTGGCCACTGCCTCCATATCAGTGATAAAATTCTTCCATTGCTAGAGTCACAATAAGTCTATAGTAGAATAACAGTAAGTCTACTCTAGTCCATCGTTCATTCCCCAAGCCTGAGGATTTTGGTGTGGTAATGCCCACTCCACCTCTAATTGAGAGGGGTCTTAGATCCCAAGGGGCAGATGGATGGGACTATCTTGCTTGCAGTTGTAGATGCTCTCTGTTCCTTGGGATGGTCATTGTCCATCATCATCTCCTCGTTAGTTGTCCTGGGTGAGACCAATGATCTGGAGAGTAGGTGTTGCAACTCTGTTGAGATTCAGGGCCCAGCTGGCACATGGACAGCCCAAAGATTCAAGTCTCTTGGACATACACCTATCAAGTCTAGTAAAACTATAGATTCAAATAGAAGGGACAGAAGAGCCATGTGTAGGGAAACCACAACTGAGTCCAACTTGATTATGCCTCTTTGACAGATGAGGGACATCAGATATCTAGGCACCAGCTCAAGGGCACACATCACGGGACCCTGCATGTCTCCCGCCATACCTGCTCCCTGTTGCAGGGAAATCTCCCTGACTCAGACTTGGCAGCTTCTCAGGAAGACAGGCTGGTGTTATTGAAAATGATTTCTAGTACATTCCTCATTCCCTGTGGCCAGGGGTTACCTAAGGGGCTAGGATGGGCCGTGTGAGGGGCCAAAGCCATGTCAGATGGAAAGACTCCTGCAGGGCATGTCTGGGCAGCCTGTCATGACCCCAAAACTGGAGATCTCAGCCTCACTCCAGCACATGGGATTCCAGCTCTCACTGACAGCTTGCATTTGGGTCGAGTGAGGTGTTTGCATACTTCCAAGGATGGGAAGCTCAGGGCCTGACAGGGTTCTATAGGGCAGAGTGGTTTTCCCCTGCTCATCCTCAGTCTGACTGATGGTGCTAGCCTGAGCCACAGAACAGGGGCTGCTCCTTCTGCCCTAGAAGGGGCCCTGCTGAATGGGGACGTGGGCCTCCGGGGCTCCAGCCTTTGCTTCTCCAGGCCCCACAGGCCCTTCCCCCAGTGCATTCAGTGCTGGGCCTTCCAGCTCCTGGACCATCCTCTGACCCCCTCTGGCTGTTTCTCCTGCGGCCTTCTTGAGGGCATCTTACTCAGAGCCCCTTCTCTCTCTCTTTGTTCCAGTTTGATGGTGACAGCGCCTACGTGGGGATGAGTGATGGAAACCCAGAGCTCCTGTCGACCAGCCAGGTGGGTGCCCCATCCTCCCGGAGTGGGTCCAAACCGTGCGCTGGATGCTGAGCTGCTCCCGGGGTGGGGGTGGGAGAGGCACAGCATGTGTGTTTGTGGGTGCAGCCTGCTGCTGTCTCCTCTCAGAATGCTCAAGAATGTCATTTGGGTCCCCTTAAAGGGACAATCTGGGACTATAGTGGTTTCATAAATCAACTACCTGGCTACTGTTGACTTTAAATGGAAGTTATTGAAAAGTTGAGTGCCCTTAGGACCCTCAGAGGGGAAATGGGCAGCAGCTGTGAGTAGGGTTACCGTGCTCCCTGGTACACCATATGGCACCCATGGGGACATGCACCAGGGTCACGCCCCAACTGGAGTTGTCTAATGCCTCATGGCACAATAGGAGGAGAGCAGGGGCTTCCTATGAGACCCTTCCCTGTTACTGAATGTGCTGCGTCATCCCTTGAGCAAAGCTGTCCCCAGTCCCGCCCAGCATCTGGGAGTCACAGAGTTCCTTGGCCCAGGTGCCAGCTGGAATCAGATTTTCCGTTGAGGGCCTGGTGTCCAAAAGCTAAGGTTTCCCTTACTGGGAACATCCTCCCTGGAGACTCTGATGTCAGGGAGGGTCCCCACTCCAGGCTGGGATGTGAGGACGGTCCTCATTCGGGCTGAGATGCTGCAAAGGGCCCTCTCTCCAGGCTGGGATGCTGGAGAGCCTCACTGAAAGCTGTGACTCAGGTGGGAGGCAGGGAGCCCCTCACTGCAGCCAGGGGATCTGAGGGGACAGGTGTCTCATGCAGGCTGGGGTGCCCTGGCATGTGTGCTCTCCTGGAGGAGGGGTCCAAATTACAGGCGCAGGCACCAATGCCCTGCGGGCAGGTGTGTGCTCACCGCAGGCTGTGGCACAGGTGGGAGGCACAGGTAGGAGGCACAGGTGGGAGGGCAGGTGGGAGGCAGGGAGTATCCTCAAGGCACAGCTCCTGCAGAGGAGGTAGTCCTTCAGTCTTAAGTGCACTCACATGTCCATAGACACGGCATCCTGGAGGATGGCGCCCTAAGGTCGTGGTGCCCGCAGGGTCACAGCAGCTCAGGGTGCTGGCTGGAGGGCCAGGGAGTTTCATAGCTGCTGAGAAACTTGAAGAGCTGAAGGACAAGCCTGAACCTGGAGCTGACCTACACTATCTGTCTCTGTGGTCATGGAGGCTGTGACAGTCCAAGTTGGGTGGCCCCTCAGCCATCAGGCTGGACCCACATTTTCCAGCTGGGGAAATTGAAGCCTATCAATCCAAAAACAGTGCCCTACTATGTGACAGGTTTGTGTGTGTGTGGGGGTTGTAGATAAATAAGATGTGGACCTCTAGCCCTGAGGGAGCGCTGCCAATGAGGAAAGATACGCAGTCCCGGTGGCATAGGAAAGCTCTGCTGCAGGGCACTGCACCCGTTCCCCTGCCCACTGCACTCCATGCCAGGCCCCTTCTCCGGCGCATCCCTGTGTGAGCACCATGCTAATGTGGCCAGGCTGCCTTGACTTTGCATTTAGACAAGTCACCCTGGGAGTCACTGGTAGGCAAGACTCCAGGTCCTGGGAATACTTATTTTGGAAAAGTCCACTGATGCCATTTAATTTTTCATAATCAGCTTAGAAACATGGTTGTTTCAAAAGACCAGTTCTTACCCCTGAACATCTCATCTGAGCCCTTTCACAATATTTAAACTGTATTTTGTTAACATACTGAACTCTGGCTTCCAGAATCCTACTCTAGTGGAGTCAGTTCTGTCTCAAACCCTGATGGAATGTGTTGACACTGTCTTTCCACCAAGAAGGGTGGGTGGGACTCAGAGGGACTCTATCTGCTCCAGGCTGGGGCGGAGGGGAGCACAAATCTTTGGAGAGAGACCCCGGGGCAAGCAAATGCCCTCAAGCCGTTATTTGCAATACCCACAACGGTCCACATGTCACAGCTGGCAAAGCCTTTCTCGCAGTGATGTTCACAACAGCCTTGAGAAGTAGGAGACATTATCGTTAATCTATTTTATAGATGAGACAACTGAGGCTCAGGGATACTGACTGACCCAGCCAGGCTGACTCGGCCAGGGAGTGGTACAGCTGGGATTTGAACCTGCACAGCTGGGACTCAAACAGAGCTTCACTGCCTTAGCTTGCCCTGCAGTCTGTGGAGAGCCCTGTTCCTACCACAAGGCTGCCAGCAACTTGCCTCAGCCTAAATGTCACTTCCTCACAAAGCTCTTTGTGATCCCCAAATCCAAATTGGGTTCTTTCCCTTTCTCTTTCATGGCACCACGTCCTTGTAGTTTGGCATTTGTCACTGTTTGTGGCTATCTACTTATTTGTGTGGTGACTCTGTTAATGCGTGATTTCCACATTAGCCTGTGACCTCCATGAGGTCAGGATCCAGCGTCTCTTGTTCACTGTTGTGCACAGAGGAGGCACGCAGGAAATATCTGTATAATGAATGGATGTGCCTCTTCTTTTTTCTGGGCCTCAGTTTCCCCAACAGTGGAATGTGGTGGTTGGACTCCCCAAAAGCCTTCCTAAGTCTCTTGTGCTATCATCCAGAAGGTCTCGCCAACTTAGGACTTTATGAAGAAGATATCAGGATTCTCAGAGATTAACCAAGTCGACCTGGTAACATGAACCAACCCTGACATGAGCAGATGTAACAATTGCATTCTAGACTTATTATAGTGTCTATAATTATCTTTTCTCCATAACAAACCACCCCCAAAACTTAGTGACTTGAACCAACAAACATTTATCTAACTCATGATTCCAGGTTGGTGATTTTGCTGGGATTAGCTGGGTGACTCTTCTGGTCTTGGCTAGGATCACTTAAGGGCAGCCATGGGTCAGTTGGCTAGGAGGGGCTTTGATTAGGATGGCTCCATTCTGTTCCACATGGTCTTTCTCCTGCAGGATAGCCCAAGCATGTTACCTGGTGGGAGAAGGGTTCCAAGAGAAGAAGCTGCACGGCCTCTTGAGGCCTAGTCCTGGAGCTGGCACATGACTACTTCGGCCACGTTTCATTAGTCAGAGCAAGTCACGAGGCCAAATTTGAGGGATGGGGAAGTAGACTCCACCAATTATCGGGAGGAACTGCAAAGTATTGTGGTCTTTATACAGACTGCCATGTGTGGGGTACATGTGGGATATACTTTGTGCGGATTTTGCTGCAGAATGGCTTGGGCTTTTCCAGGACCTGCAGCCTCCTGCGGCTCAGTAGGGCTCCACTGGCTTCTGGTCTGTAACGACAACAGTTTTGTGTATTTCTTTCCAGGCTTTTTTTCTGGGGTGCTTGCTTGAACTCACACGCGCACATGAACACCCTCTCATTGTGTGTTCCCCCGTCAACCCAATTCCTAAAGGATTGACATAACCATGTGGGCAAATAAAGGCCTCATAGCCTATAGAGAATGCAGAGGATATATATTCTAACTGGCACCAAAATCATAAATACAGTTAAATACAAGGTTCACCCATTCATCAAATGTTTTTTGGGCCCCTACAATGCGCAAGGCCTAGATATGAGTCGGGGTCCATTTCTGGAAGCCATTTACTTCCGGAATGTCCAATTTTACATGTGCTTTAATGTAACTCTTCTCCTTAGACACCATCTTCTCTATTTAGAAGCCATGACTGAGACAGAGGCTCCCACAGGGTACATTTTATGCCAACTCTGTCCCTCCAAACCAGCTCTTATGGACTTGAAGCTTCTTTTGCAAATGCATGCTTTACTGTTTGTTTTTTCCAAGTCTTCACAAAATCCTGCATAACTCCCTTAGCTTTCACATATTATCACTTTTTTCCCTCCTCTCTCGACCTTGTGTTTCTTTTATACCAGACTTGCCTGGGTGGCCTGAGAATGAGATGTAATTCTTTGACAGGGCTGTGGCCCCACCAGCAGCCTCTGGTGGTGGAGGGCCTAGTAGAGGTCAGATATTCCCCCTGTGGAGAGCAGACCCTGTCCAGGTGTCAGCAGACCTCTTTTTAAAAAAAGATTCATTTTATTTATTTATTTGTTCCCACCCCCTCGTTGTTTGCACTTACTGTGTCTGTTCATTATGTACTCATCTTCTTTTTAGGAGGCACCAGGAACCAAACCCGGGACCTCCCTTGTGCGAGGGAGGCGCCTAATCGCTTGAGCCACCTCTGCTCCCTGCTTCATTGTGTCTCATTATGTTTTTTCCTTGTGTCTCTTGCTGTGTCATCTTGTTGCATCAGCTCACAATGCCAGCCTGTCGCATCAGCTCTCTGTCTTGCTCATCTTCTTTAGGAGGCACTGGGAACTGAACCCGGGACGTCCCATGTGATAGGCAGGAGCTCAATCACTTGAGCCACATCCACTTCCCTAGGCCTAGATTCTAATTCGACTCTTCCATATCCCAGCCAGGTGCCCTTGTGCAAATTATTTCAGCTTTCTGTCAAATGAGAAGAGTCACATCTGCCCCTGCAGTGTTCTAAGTCAGTGAGGTGTGTGTTGTGGATGCTGCTGGCCCCTCCCCCAGATTCCCTTCACCTGGCCACATCATCCAGCTGCTGCCAGTGATGGCCGCTAACTACTCACAGCTGCCCCTTCTCTGGAAACTTGGCCTCAACTGAATGAGAACCGTGACAGCGGTTGAGGGTGGGGGATGGAGGAGAGAGAAAAGCTGGCAGCCCCTTTGTCTCAAGGTAGGACCAACATGGAGCAATTCTTGCTCCGAGGCTCGCCATGGATCAGGCTGACACGGGTCTCTAACCAGCCTTGCTCAGCTCCTTCCCCTGCCCTGTCCTGCTGCCCTTGTTCCCCTTTGCCTGAGAGCATGGCCCCCCAATAAGCCACTCTCGTAGGAATCCCCATGGCAGGCTCTAGTCGGGAACCTAACCCACAAGTGATATGTAAAGCACTAGTGTTTGATAAAACTAGCTACTATTTATTTTTATTGTTTTTATTACCATAAATAATGCTTTGGTCACACAAGATGAGTCTCTGGCCACCTCTTGTGCTCATTTACGCGCCGTGCCTTTGTCTGCACTGTTTCCTCTGGTGGGAATCCCCAGCCCTCTTCACCCAGCAGATGCCTGTTTGTTCTTTCAGAGGCTCTGCAAATGTCACCTCCTCAGTACAGTCTTCCTGGCTAAGAGTTTTCCACTCTCATGACTTTAAATACCACTCTGCTAAAGATTCCTGACTTTTTCCTAAGAATTATTGCAAGAACTTAAGTGTTCGTGTGTGTGTGGTGTGTGAGAGAGAGGGAGCGAGCACGTGTGAGAGAGCTACCGACTGAGAATGAGGTTGAATGACATGAGCAGATTTGAGCTTTAAAAAGCTCTCAATGGTGAGGGTGGACTGAGGAAGACCAGTAATAGGCCAAGTGAAGGATGAGGTTGTCCTAGATTGTGGAAGAGGAAGAGAGATGGAAAGAAGTGGATGGATCGGAGATGTATTTTTGAAATAAAATTGGTAGGTCTTGATGATGCTGGTTGTGGAAGAGAGAGAAATTGAGGTGTAAAGGATACCTCTTGGGTTGGTAGCCTCAGCCCCTTTCCAGCCTGATAGAACCTCTTTCTGAATTTGGGGAGGCCTGGGGAGGTGCCGGCTTGGTAAGGTCTGACTTGGACATGCTATATTTCAGATGCCTATTGGGTATCCATGTGGAGAGATGTCCAAGTAGGGTGATGGTTGTACAAGTCTGGAGCTCATGGGAAAAGTACTTTCGGAAGTCTTCATTCCTGGTATTAAAACCTTGGAAGTGGATGAGATTCATGGAGAGAAGTGTGAGAAGTGCAGAGAATGTGTGATGCTTAAATATTGCACGCCAATATTTGAAAACAGAATAGAGGTAAAGAGAGGGAAATAGGTTGAGAAGGAGTGGTCAGAGAAGTAGGAGGAGAATGTGGAATCTTAGAAGCCAAGGGCAGAGTGTTTCAAAAAGAAGGAAGGAGGTTGGGGCGGGGTGGGGGGGTTGGTGAATGATGTTGGCGCCACAGCTCCTTCCCTATCAAAGAATAAATTCTAAATAGATCAAAGATTTAAATGTACTTACAGAAGCCATATAACCATCAGAAAAAAAACATGTAAGAAATACCTTACAACTTTGGGAGTTGAGCAGGCATTTCCATGATTCAAAGCTTTAGAAGAAAAGATTTACAAATTTGACCATACATTTAAAAAATACTTTTGTTTGGTCAAAACAACATATAATGTAAAGTCAAAAGACAGAGAAAATTTGGGCAAGAATATTTTCAATTCATGACATAGTTGAAGGGCTAATCTCCCTAATATATAAAGAGTTCCTGCAGAAAAAGGAATACAGATGGACCTTAAATATATGAAAAGCCACAAGAAAAATTTATAAGAGAAACAAAATAAAACTACCATTTTCCACTAACCAGATCAGCAAAAATCCAAAGTTTTAATAACACTCTTTTCTGGCTACTGGGAGGAAACAGGTACTTTCCTATACCGCTGGGGGAGAGTAAATTGGTGTAAAGCCCTATAACTGGCAAATTGGTAACATCTATCAAAATTACAAATGCATCAGTCCTTTAACCCGGCAATTTCCCTTCTGGAAATATTTCCTACAGGTATATTTGCATAGCCAAGAAATGACATATTCAAAATTATTCTTTTTGGTATTGTTTGTAATGGCAAAAGATTGGAAACAACCCAAATGACTAACAATATGGGTCTAGTTAAATAAACTAGTTATGTGCATCTATCAGATGGAATACTGTGGTTTGAGAGAAAGAATGAGGAAATGAAAGTGACATAGAAGTTCTTTAAAATACATTGTTCAGTGAAAAACATGGCATAGAACAGCAAGTACCTTGTGTTACCATTTGCACAAAAAGGGAACAAATAAGTATATATATGTCTATGTTCATGTACTTGATTAAAGTGACTCTGGAAGTCCATATGTGAACTAGTAACAGTGGCTTTGTGCTTGTGTTGGCTGCACATGTGTGAATGTGTATGTTATGGAAACTGGGCAGGTAGTGGACAAGGATAGAAAAGAGACTTTTCACTCTATGTTTTTAATATTTGGAGGTTTTAAACCATGGGAATTTACTGTAACTTCAAAAAGGTAACAAAAACTTAAGAAGAAGGAGGGCATCAATGAAGATATGCTTCTGAGTCATTGGTAGAGATGAGAGTTGAAGTGTGTCCAATAGTTTTAGCAAAAAAGAAAGTGATCCTGGACCTCAGAAGGAAGCAGTTTTGATGCGTAGGGGAGCTCATCCAGGTTTGATGGGCGGGTGGAGGAGAGAGTGAGGGAGAGTCAGAGAGACAGCTTGGGTGAGAAGTCCGGTTGTGCAGGGCAAGGGCAAGAGCTCCGTTGAAGGGATTTTTTTTTTTATAAAGAGAGGCTTTAGCATGTTTACTTGTCAATGGAAGGCGTCCTAGACAGGGCGGAGCTCAGGGTTCAGGAGAGGGAAGGGTTAATGGTTCAGGAGAGGGAAGGGTTAATGGTTGGTCTGAGTTTTCCGAGAAGGTGGGAGGGGGTGGTTCCCACGCAGAAGTGGGGGCTCTTGCCTTAGCCAGGAGGGAGGATGGAGGAGAGAAGGAGTGTGAGGTGACTGACTTTGTGGTGGGTAGGCTGGAAGCAGAGGGCTTCTGTCTTCTCCGACAGGTGAGGGATGGGGCCACCTGCTGAGGGGGCCCTGGAGCTCTGAGGAGGGTGAGAGGGTCTGTGATATTTGTCGTGGGCCATGGGTGGGGGGTGAGCTGTTGGTGCAGGGGCTGTGGGGCAGACAGTTGGGTTCATCCAGGTGAGGGGTTTGCCAGGCAGACGTAGAAGGACACTCCAGCGTATTTGCTGAAAGAAGAGACTGAAGTGCAGGACCAGGAGATTAAGCTGTGAGAGGAGAGGGGGCCCAGGGCTGCAGGAGAGACGCTGTAGGGCACCCTGAGCAAGGAGCTGCCCAGGGAGGACGCCTCAGTAGCAACACAGGGGTGGGGTGGGGTGATTTCAAAGATGGAGCGGCCGTGTACGTTGACAGGGTCCTGGGAACTGAGGCAGAGGGGAGGAGAAGCTCCTCAGACGGGAGCATGCTGGCTGAGCCGGAGGGACCCAGGGTGAGGCCGGGGTGGGGTGGGCAGGAAGCGGAGCCCAGAGCTGAAGTCTGGGAGCCTGAAAGGGGCGAGCAGGGTATGCCACGAGCAGCATGAGGGGGTGGCTGCTGATGGAGCTGATGGAGTGGGAGTGGGGTTTCCAGGGAGTGGGGACAGTGGTCTAGATGGGGCAGGGGAGAGGGAGGAAGTCAGTCCGCCTGCTGACCTGAGGTGTGGGGGCCGTGGGGGCAAGGGGCAGCTCCTGTGCAGAGGCAGGAGGCAAGCGAAGGCGTGTTCTAAGACGCGATGGGGGAGAGAGGGGTCTTTGTTGCTCTTGGAGTGGGAGACCCAGGGGACCCAGGTCATCTTTGTGACAGGAGGAGTAGGGCGGGGGGAGAATGTCCTGCCCTAAATGACGCTGCTGCTGATAATTAACGTTTACTGCACACTTCTTGGGAGCAGGCACTTCATGGCTGGCTGACCTAGGACGAGTTAACGACTTTCCTGGGCCTCCATTTCCTCCTCTATAAAATGGACATCTTTAGCGTTTCCGCAGAGTGATGGGAGGAGTAAATCAGATGTGCTTATTCTGGTGCCTGGTACCCGGCCTGGTACAGGGTGTGGGGGGCGGGGGCCACACTTGAGGTGAAAACCGGGAACCCAAGGGACCCATGGAGTGTGAGCACTGCGGAGGGCGAGCGGCGGCCGGTGTCAGCCATGCCTACCCGCCCCACCAGCGTCCCTCCCTAGATGTACCAGCAGCAAGACATGCGCTGGAGCGGGGTTTTGCATAACTGTAAAGGCCAAGATTCCCACTCTGCAAAGCCAGGCTCCCCAGTGCCTCCCACCATGCCTGGCACACAGCAGGCACCACAAGCTGTGAGGCACTCGGACTCTTGCTCTTGCTTCCCAGCATCCTCGCAGTGTTGGCGTGGTGACCCGCCTTTGGGGATCCCTGTGGATGCCTGGTCTGTTTCCCTTCCCACTTCCACCCAGGATCAGGCCTCGGTGGGTAGATGTTATAACCAGGAGGCCAAGAGACAGGGAGCTGGTTAGGGCGCGGGGGAGGCAGGGCAGGACCCGCAGGCCTGGGCGCTGGGGCGCTGGGGGGCCCGGGGCGGCCCGCAGGGCCTTGAAGCCCAGGTCTCCTTCCAGCAGGGGGCGCTGGAGGCTGCCTGGACCGGGCAGGAGACCCAGGAGTCCTGGGTTGTAGGTTCTCTCTGCTCTGGTTCCTTCATCTGTGTTGGTCTCTCTCTAAGCCACTGCTTCCCCATGGAAATGATGAGGGTAATTCGCCCCTTGGTTTTCCCCAGCCCTAAGTAACACTGAGGTTGATGCTGATTAACGCGTCCTGCATACTTCCTTGGGATCCGGCACCACGCTAAGTGTCCTCCGCGGCTGGTCTCATTTCATCCTCACATTAACCCCAGAAGGTGCTGGTTCTGTCCCCATTTTACAGATGAGGAAACTGCAGTCCTGAGAGGCAGGAGGTGATTGAATCTTTTTGAAAACAAAAACAAAATCCAACTCCCCAGTGTATGTCCCGGGAGGCAGGAGACCCTCCTGCCGCCGTTGAAATCTGAGGCTCTAGGCCTCTTAACTCCGGCCTCGGAATCTGTGTACACTGTAAAGGGCAGAACTGACAGGCTTTTATGGCTTTAATTAAAACCTGGGTGAAGAGCTCACAATTCATATTAAAATGAAATTGTATTTCGCCAGCTGTGGTGCGGAGAAAGTAACAGCAGCGATTACTGCTAAGATTACAAACAATCAAAGAGAAAAGGCCTTTTGCGAGCATTTCCTATTAAACCCACAAACATCACACTTTAAAAATAATTATGGTTGTGTTATCGGAACATGATTCATGAGTTCTGAATAAATATGAGGGCCTTAAAGGAAACTGTTTCAAGACCATAGATTTTGTTCAAATCTGATGAAATTTAATATCATTTCCCAGCTGGAGAATAAAATGCAAGGTGGGAAAAAAACCCATCCCGTGTATATGGAGAGAATTGAGTATATGTCAGACTGAACTAATGAGCTTTCCCCATCAGCCCTAAACACACGCTCAGAAAAATGGACTCGCCTATCTTGTTTTCATTGAGAGAAAACTGGCTGAGAAGGAGTTGGTATTTATACCTCGCCAATCTTAATTTTGTATTCCAATGGCTAAAAAATATATACATATTTTAAAGCTCTGGATTCCTCGTAGCAAGATGTTTAAATATTTAAGGGCACAGGCATTAGGGAGCAAATTCAGGGGAGAATCTTGGTCTTCATATATTGTGCCTTTCCTGTAATAAAATCATTTTTCATACAATGCAGTGAATGTTTACAACATATAGTTTTGTTTCCTTCCAACTATTATGAGAGAAATTGAATCCCAGGAAACATTCACTCTCTCTAAATGGGGTGGAGACAATGAAGATGGTGTAGGAAGTTTACAGATTGGGGAAGGGGGCAGCAGTGGGTTGGAAACATAATTTCAAGGATTTTCTTACAAGAAGTACCTCTTGCCCACTCCCAGGCACCTTGGATTTGGCATCCCCTGTAGGGCCTGGGTCTCTGCTGGGGAGATTGAGAGAGACCTCTGATTTCACACATTTGTTCATTGCTACGTGCGCACTCACTCCCTCATCAAGAAGTGGAAATGAGGCCAGATGTGGGGACCTTCCCGGAATGGCCCTGTGTCCCTAGCCTCTGGAGGGCCAGGAGCCCGCACCTGGTGCCTCTCCAGCCACTGTCACTGGGTGCCCGAGGGTGGTCCTTTCTGGGCCTTGGATTTTGCCCCAGTGAATGGGGGCTGGCTGGCTGGCTCTGAAGGACCTTCCAGCTTAGGACGTGTGGCCTAGGAATTGGTTCCAAGTCCCCGCGTCCTCCCCCATCCCCTGTCCAAGTCCCCAGCAGGGGCAGTTGTCTGTCCAGCAGGCCAGAGGCTGGCCTTCCCACCTGGCTCAGTCATCACCGATACTGAGGGGCCCAGGGATAGGCTGGTGGTGCTGAGTGAAGTCTCGGCCCAGCACTGGTGATGACGGAGGTGCCGTTATGAGGGTAATGGTGTGAGAAGGCAGACCTGAGCGCAAATTCTGGTCTTGACACTTCGTGGCCGGGAGATTTTGGACAAGTTCACCACTTTTCTGAGCCTCATTTTCCTCCTCTGTGAAATGGAGGTCTTTAGACGTTCCTCAGAGTGATGCGGGGAGAAGGAAGTAAGATGCATTAACACTCGAAGTGCTCATTCTAGTGCCTGGTACGTGGCAAATGGTAGTTAGCATGAGGTGCTGATAAAGTACCCATTTTAGAGATGGAAAAACTGATTTTCAGGAAGGTCCCCTTCCCAGGATGTAGTGGGTGCAGGAGTTAAATGCGGCATCAGAAACCAGCACAGGGCGGCTGGCCAGCTATTTTATCAAATGGGTGTCAAATGATGCTGAGGGTTGAAATGGAAATGATGATATTGCAACGATCGTGCCTTTAAAATTTAATGCACCCCATACAATAACAGAATTCGTAAAAGAGGCCTCCTGATCATTTGCAGCCTGTTAAAGATATCATCCCCTCCCCTCCCTCCTCCATGTCACCCCCAGCCCAGTGCTCCTGGGAACTGCTGGGCTTACCAAGCCTCCTCGAGTCAGATCTTAACGTTCACAGGCTTTTATGTGGTCCAGCCACTTTCTCCTTCTCTCACGTACTTAGAGCCTGTGGCTCTGATGGGAAACAAAGGCTCCCAGGCCTCCTGCCGGCTCCTGGGAGAGTGTGGAGTGTGAGGGACTCGGGTGAGAGTTTGGGTGGCAGTGCAGTGCTCTGGGTAACTCCTGCCGTGCTCTTGCTGTGTGACCTTGCCCAAGTTGCGTAACCTCTCCTGGCCTTGCTTTCCACCTCTGTAAAATGGGGGTCTTAATTCCTACCACGTAGGCTAGTTAAGGGGACCAGAAGGGGTACAAGGGAGCAAGCTCAGCCAGCACTGTGATGATAGGAGCTTGGTAACATTGTCTTTTTTTTTTTTTTCCAAAGATACTTAGATTACATAAGTGTTACATAAAAAATGTTAGGGATTCCCATATGCCCCGCTCCCTACCCCTCCCACACTTTCCCACAGTAACAACATCCTTCATTAGTGTGGTACATTTGTTACAACTGATGAGCACGTATTGGAGCATTGCCACTAAGCGTGGATTATAGTTTACGTTGTAGTTTACACTCTCTCCTGCACAATTTTGTAGGTTATGTCAAGGTATATAATGGCCTGTATCTGTCATTGCAGTGTCATTCAGGACAATTCCCAAGTCCCGAAAATGCCCCCATATTATACCCGTTTTTCCCTCCCCCTCCGCTCAGAACCTCCAGTGACCACTGCCTCCACATCAATGATAAAAGTTCTTCCATTGCTAGCATCACAGTAAGTCTATAGCAGAATAACAGGAAGTCTACCCTAGTCCATCATTCATTCCCCAATCCTGAGGATTGAGAGGGGGCTTAGATCTCATGGGGCAGATGGATGGGACTATCTTGCTTGCTGTTGCAGACTCTCTCTGTTCCTTGGGATGGTCGTTCAGAGTGAGTCGGGAGGTCATTCCAGAGGCTACACTTAGGCACGTCTCAGCAGGATCTCGCTGGCTGCCAAAGTAAATATTGCCTCAAATAGCAGAGGTCCCAAGGGCTCTGGAGACATCCAGACACTATAGGCAGGGCAGACAGCTCAGGGGTTTGGCGCCCTGCCAGTGGGCCCTACTTTGGAAGTTATGCTCCCCAGTGTGACAGAGTTGGATTCAGTTGTGGTTTCCCTACACATGGCTCTTCTGCCCCTTCTATTTGAACATTTTTTTTTGGGTTAGAATTTCCGCCATAGAGGAGAAAAGCAAAGTAGTGAAGGAGCTAAGGAGGTGTCTGGTGGCTCCAGTTTCCTGTCAACATTTTTCACCCAGGACCAGGGGGCTTGGCTGTAATCAACAAGATGGGGCTTGTGTTCCCATCAAAAGAAATCCAGCCCAGTATAGTCCCCAGAAGCCCTCAAGTCAGGCCAACACCGAGGGCTCAGGGCATGTACCTGTTTGCCAGGTGGCAGAGTCTGTCGTCTCCACCACCCTGGCACCAAGCTCTGCGCCAGGAAGACTGCTCCCAGAAGACTGGGGGGATGTGGGGTGCATGGCCGGGAGAGGAGGAAGTGCTGGGCGTGGACGGCAGGTGTGAGCTGTGGTCTACTCCCTCAGGTCTGTGGTGGGCAGAGGGTGGGATGCAGGGAGGCAATCTGACCTGCAAGTCCCCTTGACCTCTCTTTCCCACCCTGACTGCCTGGGTTCAAATCCCGCCTCCACCACTTACTAAACATGACGTTGGACAAGTCGTTAGCGTCTCTGTACCTCAGTCTCTTCATCTGGAAAGTGAGGATGAAAATAATAAAACCTACCTAAGGGAAGCGGCTGTGGCTCAAGTGGTTGGGCTCCCGTTTACCATATGGGAGGCCCTGGGTTCGATTCCCGGGGCCTCCTGGTGAAGGCAAGCCAGCCCGTGTGGCGCGGTGAGCTGACGGCCTGCGCCGCGCGGCAAGATGACGCAACAAAAGGGAGACAAGTAGACACAGAAAAACGCAAAGCAAATGGACACAGTGATCACAAGCAGCAAGGGGGGCTGGATAAATTAAAAAAAAAAAAATCTTAAAAAAAAAAGTCTTTACAAGGGTTAAATGAGCTGCATTGTGAAATAATTAGAAGACTGCCTGACACCTAGTGAATGCAATATAAATGTTGGTAAATAAAATCCACACTACATCCTGTCAGTTACTAATTACCCTCATCTCCACCCCAGGCCCTGCCCCATGTTCGCCTCTAGTCTGACCTGCTGCCCCAATTTCTAGCCCCTCACTGCTGCCAAGTCGTGTTTTTAAAACACAAAAACACCACTCCCCTGCCTAAGCCCTTCAGCGGGCCCTGCTTCCCTACGATTGACGGCCACACACCTTAGCCTGAACTCTGCCGACCCCTTGTTCTCCATTACAGCCGTGTAGCGACCTCGCCCTCCAACCAAAATCCACTTCTGAACAGACAAAAGCAAGGCCCTCCCTCACAGCCCACTCGCTCTCAGTTTACAGACAGTTCTAACGAGACTAGTATGGGGTTGTCCAGGCTCTAACCTCCTGGAAGGAAAGGCTGTCGAGGTGGCAAAAACATGAAATGACCCTTGACAGGAGAGACAGAATAACACATTAAGGGGGCAGAGATGTGAACTCACGGAGCTGAGGCCCCTCAGCACAGGAGCAAAGGTCTCCACAGTGGCTCTGAGGGCACCGCAGCTGGGCAGTGACGCTGGTGGCCATGGCTCCGAGTCACCAGAACACGGAAGAGAAGCTCCCTTTTGATGGGCTCCAAGTACCTTTTGGTTATACATTTATAGCAGTTAGGCATTTAAAGGAAGTGAACATCAGTTATCCAGAAAATTCACTGGTGGGAAACACGTCAGGCATCAGCAGTCAGTGGAGGCCTATGTGCTTCGTTAGCCATGTGCCGGGCACTGAGGCAGTGGTGAGCGAGGCAGAGTCTGTCCTCTGAGGGGGCCAGAGGCTCATGTCTCTGGGGTTTTATCCTGCTTCACACATCACAGCCAGAGCCAGTGTTTTAGTAGCTGCACACCTTCTTGGGCCTGGGGTGTCTGTGTTTTTTTAGCTGGTGTCCCTAAAATGATTGAAAAGTTGGAAATAAGGCCAAAGGGCTAACTGATTGCGTGTCCTTTCAGCATTGTGCTGGCCCACCCAGGGATGATTTCATTCTCTCAGAGAACGTACCTTTCTTTGCCTTGCCCTCCACTATGGAGTGGCCCCAGATTTTGTGTAGTTACACATTATCCCATCGATAGTTGATGGGTAGAGATGATTTCTCTTCATTAGAAGAGATAACCTTAAAAGGATATCGTTTTATTGCCCTGTAGGATTTTAGCCAGTTTTGAATATGACGTATTAACCATCTTCCAGCATTCTTTCTTTAGTGCCCATAATTGTGTAGTTTCTCCCACTGTCTTTGAACCAGCTTTACCATCTGCTGGTTCCCTCATTAATGAATTAAATAAACTTTTGGCACATGTTCATTCTATGTTTGTGTGACAGTGACATCTTTTAAGTTTTTAAAAATTGTACGTTGACACCCCTTTCCTTCGCCATGGGGGTGTTATATGTGGCCATTCAGAGATGGAGTAGCTGGGCCGCGGGTCAGCGGGGTCTGGTCCAAGTGGGGGCCACACGTGCCAACCCCTTTATTCCTAAGCAGTGATGACATATCTGCTCACACAAGTTCACAGCATCCACTTTGGGGAAGAATAAGAAGTTCACGTATCGGGGTGATGTGCCAGGTTTTCACCCTCACGCAGGGACCAAGATGCAAAACCGAGTTCACAGCCTCGCCTCTGTCTTCTGAGGAGGTGGCAGCGCTCCGGCTGCTCCTTTCGGAGCCCTTATTGGGTCATGGGCAGAGATGGGGAAAGGCGAGAGAGTCTGGAATGATCTGCAGTGGGAGGTACCTGGGGTACCTGAGGGAAAGAAAAGAATCCTGGAGGAGGAGGCAGGGAGCAGGAGAGGAAGGGAAGGCTGGAATCTAAGGGGGAGGGAAGCAGGTGGCGGGAGAGGCGAGGGAGGCATTGGAGGAGCTGCTGTCAGGCACCTGGCTTTGGAGAGGGCGTCGGAGAAGGAGGGTTTGGGGAAGTTTTGCTTCCCATTGTGAGGTGGGATCCTCCTCTTCACAGTCCACTCAAGAAACCTTAGACAAACCTCTCCATGACTGCCAAAGGCTTTCGGGGCTGCATGTGTGTTACTCTGGGCCGTGTGACTGTGCTGAGGTGGCCCTGGGCAATGGGTAGGTTGAGGCTCGTGGTTATTTTTGTATGAGATATAAACAGTGAGCCAATGTCGTTGGCTTTAATTGAGAGTTGCCTGAGAGAGTAATGGGAAAAGTAGAGAGAGGGAAGTGAAGTCAGTTGGGGAAGCACTTTAAAATTTATGAAATACCCCACTAGCACGGCAAAAATAAAAAGATAGAAAATACCAGTTATTGGCAAGGACACGGAGGAAGTGGTGCCCTCATACACTGCTGCGTAAGATGGTACAGCCGCTTTAGAAAGGTGTTTAGCAGTATGTAAAGCTGGACATCTGACTCTATAAGCCAGCATTTTGGCTTCTACATGTTTAGACGACAGAAATGCATTCATGTGTTCACCAAAAGACACGTGTATGAATGTTCATAGCAGCGCTTTCCATAAAAGCCACAAAACTGGAAACAAAGTCATACAACAAAATAGAGCATTCTGTATGATTCCATTTATATAACACCCACAAACAGACGGAACAGACACATGGTGATAGAAGTCTGAATTGTGGTTACTCTGTTGGGGAAGGGTAGTGGCTATAAAGGACCTGGAGGCACTGGGAAGGTTTTCTCTCTTCATTTGGGTGCTGTTTACACAAATGTGTCACTTTGTGAAAATTCCTCACACTGTACATTTACGATATGTACTCGTTCCTGTCAGCATCTTATGCTTCAGGAAAAAGTAAAAAAAAGATTATCAAGGTATTTGTACAGGTGCCTCCAGTTTTAGAGACTGGATGGGAGGTGGGAGGGAACCTGGTCAGGTCTGGCCGTCTGTAGCTTGTGTGAATCAGATCGCCAGTAGTGCTTCCCACTGGGGGTGTAGCCCTTTATGGCCTGAGCAATTTGTTAAACTTCCTGGGAGGGGAAGGGGAAGAATTCTATTTTAGCCTCATATTGGACGATGAGCTGTGAAATTGCTCCAGCAGAGGCTCTGCAGCCTTCAGCTTTCACTCCCGTTCCTCTGTGGACAGAGTTTTAGAAACTGTTTTTAAAAATGAGCATCTCAAAAAGAATGTGTGTTGGGAAGCGGGTGTGGCTCAGTGGACAGAGCCCCCGTTTACCATATGGGAGGCCCAGGTTCACGTCCCGAGGCCTCCTTGTGAGGGCACGCCGGCCTGAGCCGTGCGGTGGGCTGATGCAGCAACCTCACGGCAGGAAGCGGGTGTGGCACAATGGATAGAGCACCCGTTTACCATATGAGAGGCCCCGGGTCCGCAGGAAGCGGGTGTGGCACAATGGATAGAGCACCCGTTTACCATATGAGAGGCCCCGGGTTCGCTTCCTGGCGCCTCCTTGTGAGGGCAGGCCGGCTCGCGCGGCGCCGTGGGCTGATGTGGCAAGACCTCACAGCAAGGGGGAGATAAGCAGACACAGAGAAGACACGCAGCGAATGGACACAGCAGCACAAGCAGCAAGGGGGGGGATAAATAAAATAAATA
>JAQZBX010008737.1:0-47526 GCA_029593785.1 Cabassous unicinctus | reverse complement strand
TCTCTCTCTCTCTCTCTCTTTCTCTCTCTCTCTCTCTCTCTCTCTCGCCTTTTTCCCACACATATGTTCCATTCTTCTTTCCCTGCATGTAGTAGAAAATGACCTGGCAGATCAGACTACTTGGAATTATTCTAATTCCAAAATCGTAGGAGAGAAAATCTGATTGGCTCAGTTTTGGTTAGGTATCTACCTCTGATCCGATTAGCTGTGGGCACATGGGTCCACTGACAAATTAGAAGGTGGTTCTAATAACAGGGATTGGAAGAAATGGAAGGCATTTCCAGATTAAAGTGCAGTCACTATTGATAAGAGTCACTCTTGTTTTTCCTGGTCTTCCTTAAAACACATGTTCTAAAACAGGGGTCAGCAAACTACTTGTGCCTGGCCCACTGTCTGTTTTTGTAAATAAAGTTTTATTGGAACATTGCCACTACCCATTCATTTGTGTATTATATATGGCTACTCTCTGGATAAAATGGCAGAGTTGAATTGATTGCCATGAAACCATTCTGTAATGCCTAGAATATTTACTATTTGGCCCTTTACAGAAAAGTTTGCTGATCTCTGCTCTGGAGTTTGATTCAGTTCTAATTTTAAATTATTATTAGTGTTTCATGCATGTCAGTCCAATTATCCTCCAAAAAGCATAGAAGGAATTTCCCAATGTGGGTCCTTGTATACCACTACCAGGATGTTTGGGGCACTGTCTGGTTACTGGCTTCTTCTTCCCTCTAACCCTGGTTGCTGAGGATGGATTGAGACACAGAGAATTTTCATACATCCCTTTTGTTTGACAAAAATAAAAGTTTCTACGAACACGACAGTGTTTCCTGAGGTAGGGACAACCTAATCACTGATGGTTTGCAAAATGATTTTAGTTAGTTCTTCAGATTATTTCAGGTGATGCATAAACATATTAGACAGAATGAAATCACATCAGGAAAAGGCTATTCACTTTTTATGTTTTCTGTTAGTCTTTCTAATGACTTGAATGAGAACATTGCATTTGATGACAATATGCCATTAATACTCACTTGCTAATATCTTTTTTCCCTTTACCAAGGAGAAAATGCAGGGTCTGGCTCAGGGCCTTCAGCAGGCAGCAGTATCTAGTTAGAATTTACAAACACTGCTTTGCTCTTATTTATTTTTATGCTTATCTTCCATTTACGGCTAGTGATATTGGTTCGCCATTTATAGTGGTGACATAAAGTTTCCTTTTCAAATAAATTCAGTTAAATAAAACGTGACTAGATTTTTAAAATACAAAGCAAATAACAGTTTAGATGGTAGGAAAAAATGTGGAAAGACACGTGAATGATTGGAGTTCAGAAAACCCCGTGGTAAAGGAACTGATATATATGCGAAGCAGTATGGAAGCCCTGAGGAGGCGGGTGGCTGATTTGGTCTAAGTGGTCAGCGAGGGTAACTCCTGAGCTGAATCTCAGTGAGAGAGTGGAAGTGTGTGGAAGGATATTGCAGGCAGTGGGAAAAGAATGTCCAAAGGACAAAAAACAATAGGACGTGGTCATAGAATTGTGTGCTTTACAGGAACCACTACAGGACATTAAACATTCAAGTGGTGTGGTCAGATTTTCAGTTTCAGGACAACAAGCAGATTAATCTCTCTGAGCCTCAGTTTGTTCATCTTTAAAATGGAGACAATTGAAACAGTGGTAGGATGCCCACCCCTGCCCCTGGTACATGGTGAAATTCCCAGATCATCTGTTGGGCATCCTCTACCCAGGGGATCCTTTTATAATCGCATCTGCCCTCAAGGGGTCCAGGCCCCCTCCTCCTTGTTATGGGTAGCATTACAGGTATTCAGGGTTGTGGATGATGGTGATGGTCAGGAGAAGCGTCCACCCTCGAGGACAGCTCAGCACCAAGTCTCTCTTTCTGTTCTCTGGCATCCTCTCCACTGAAGGCTCTTATTCCTGCTTCTAGTCCCTCCCCTCATTTGCCTTCCAGCCAGCCCACCTTCTTGCCTTCCCTCTGCATTTGCCCCAGCCCTTTCTCTGGAATATGAAAGCATAAAAACTCTCTATCCATCTGCAGCTTTACATTTTAGGACATTGGCCTCCTTGAGTCATTATTTCTTCCTTGGTGAGGTCTGGGGAAGGGGGGAATGGCTGTGGGTACCAGCAAGGAGCAGAGAGAGGTGGGAAATCAACTGAGGATATATGTTCTAACACTCTGAGTCCTATCCTGCCATGCAGGCTCCTTTTTCTCCCCTATGTAGGCTCTTGGGGCTCTGTGAGGATTAAGTAAATGCCGAGCAGATAGAGCCGCTCAGCTTGGCAGCTATTATTATTTTTCCTGGGGGGCTGGGGAGAAAGGTGGAGATCCTATTTCTTTGGAGGTGTGTGTCAGGAGCTTTCTCCCTAAATGCTCTAAATCCCTGGGCCTGATTGCCCATGGTCTTCTATACTGTAGTTAGAGAGAAGCTGAGAGCAGGATAGGCCTCTGTGTGGGCCGGAGGGCCCAGCCAGAAGCTTCTGTGCCTTAGTTCAGTTCTGCCTCTTCCATTAGCATAAAAGCTGAGCAGAGTCTCCAGTGGCCACTGGCTCCACATCAATGTTGTAATTTCTTCCAATGCTAGAATCACAATATGTCTATAGTAGAATACCAGTAAGCCCACTCTTGTCCATAGTTCATTCCCCAGTCCTGAGGACTGTGGGATGGTGATGTCCACTCCACCTCTAACTGGAAACTCTGGGGGCAGGGAGAGGGAAAAACAGTTGTAATACGGGGGCTTTTTTGGGACTTGGGAATCGTCCTGAATGACATTGCAACGACAGATATAGGCCATTTTATATCATCACACAACATGCAGAACTGTGTGGGAGAGAGTGTAGACTACAATGTGAACTATGGTCCATGCTCAGAGGCAATGCCCCAGGATGTGTTTATAAATTGCAATGAATGTGCCACACTAATGAAGGATGTTTATGTGGGAGGGTGTGGGAGGTGTGGGGAGCGGGGCATATGAGAATCCCTATATTTTTTGTGTAACATTTATGTAATCTAAGTATATTTTAAAAATTAAAATATGAAAAGAAAAAAAAAATGCTGAGCAGAGGGCTCAGCTGCCCTCTGGCCTCTAAGTTCCCTCCTTGTGCCACTCCCTCTGGCCCCAGGTCTTAGCTGCTTTCTCTGGTTCTCCAGAGTTGGGTGTGGTCATTTTATTGCCTCAACCAGCTTAACTCCTTGAGTGTTCTTCCGGAACTCTGATCAAGTGGAGTGTTTTTGTGTGTGGTGGGGGTGGTGGGAGCTTTGGAGACTGGTAGACTTGAGTTTGGATCCTGACCTTGTCCCTGAATTTGTGATGTGATAGATTATTTACCTACCCTGAGCCTGAGCTTCATATAAATTGGGGTTCATAATTCGTATATCTCCTAGGGTCTTATGCAAAGCAAATGGGAACTAATAAGTGCAAAGTACTACTTTAGTGCCTGGCATGATGATATGTGTTCAAAAACACAGTAGTGATTGATATTATTAACTGCAAAATATTTGACAAGTGCGTGCAGTAAATGCTCTCTTCAGTCTGATTGCTTCTTCCTTCAAGAAGCCTTCCCAGAAGCCCTAGACAAGGTTAGGTCTCCCTATAATGTGGTCCTGCCCTGTGCTTCCTTCTTGAGAATGGTACCTGCTGGTCTTTTGCCTTTGTCATCGTCACACCCAGTGAAAATGACTGCGTGTTCATGAACTACACTGGCTGACTTGCCCAGGTTGTGATTACAGCTTCTGGAGCGAGCTCCAGGACAACAGGATAGGGTGTTAAAATCACATTCATCATCCCCATAATTAATTGGCTAAATCTTTATTCCTCCGTGGCATACACAGTCAGGGAATGTGCCTGCTTGTTTATTGCTTAGCAGGCTCTTATATCAGGCATTCATTCATTCCCTCATTCAATGAATATTTATCAAGCATCTTGGGTTACATCAGTGAACAAAACAGGCAAAGATACTTGCCTTTATGGGGTCATGTTGGCTGGGCATTGATACATATCCCAGAGGGATCAATTCTTCAAGTGTTACAAGTGGGAAACGTCATACATTGTTCCAGAATAAGCAAAGGGTGTCTGGAAAAACTTTGAAGTGGATCTGAATGAATATCAGCTGCCTGTAGCTAATCCCCTATCTAACTGCCCTGACTTGCTTTCTTTCCCAGGTCATGCTCTCAGAACGGAAAGGCACAGATGAGCTCTATGCTGTGAAGATCCTGAAGAAGGACGTTGTGATCCAAGATGATGACGTGGAGTGCACAATGGTGGAGAAGCGGGTGCTGGCCCTGCCTGGGAAGCCCCCATTCCTCACCCAGCTCCACTCCTGCTTCCAGACCATGGTAATGTGCCTGGTGTCTCTGGCCAAACAAAAGCTGTCCCGCAGCACCTGCCCCAAAGAGACACCTGAGCCCTCCCCGTTCTAGAGACAGAAAGACGGTGGACTCAGGGAAGTCTGTTGAGAATTTCTGAGGTCACCATTGAGAAGCATTATCCCGAGGCAGATGCTTTCTCAACTCACAGCCCTTTCCCTGATGCTAGGTGACCTGGAGATAGGAACTTATAATGAGACGTGATAGCAGAACTTTTTGGTAGGAATGAGTGAAAAGGTCCACAGATTGTCTTTAGATGATTACAGTCAACCCTCTAGACCCTTTAGATAAATGCATGAGTACATCTCTGCAGATTGCTTGAGGCCTTTTCATGAGACTCCTCAGAGGGGAGAAGGGAGTTCCTGAGAACACAGCCCTCAACCAGGGGAGTGGGGGCAAAGTAACGTCAGAGCCAGACACTGCTCTGCAGGATATTTGTGCATTACCTGCTGTTGGCTTTGTGGTATCAACTCAATCAGTGAGACCACAAGACATCCCTTTAATGAACTTTTCTCCTTTCCCCTGTTCAAACTGGACCTTGGCCTCCATACCTAAGGAGGGAGAGGCCAAAGCCCAAGTACAAAGAAGTATCAAGTTAATTCTAGCCTTTGGGCTTCCAGGGGCCCATGGTCTGGTGACTTAAAGGTGCTTTAAGGGGTTTTTCAAGATTAATTTTGATTCTATCTAGTTCTCATCTTATTTGCTGATTTTAGAACCAACTCCTCTTTGAGATGGGGCTATTACATGTTGCATTGAATTTAAAGCTTCAGGTTCCTCTCTTCTCCAACGTCACCAAGGCCCACGCTCTGCCAAGTTAGTTTGAGTACTCCCAGCCTGGAAAGACCCAGAACTGGCTTTTGGATGGGTTTTCTTAGTGAAGACCACAAACCAGGCATAGAACTTCGCTACACAGCTGAGACTTTGCCCCTTCCCTAATCTACGTAGTCCTTTGTGGTTAGGATGAAATATTTTGGAGTTGGAGAGACCTAGGTTCAGGTCCTGGCTCTGTCACTGTATTAGGGTTCTCTAGAGAAACAGACCCAACAGGATATATGTGTATATATATTCCTTAATGTACATATATTAAGAGATTTATTTTGAAGAATTGGTTCACATGATTGTGGGGGCTGGCAACCCAAATTCTTAGCAGGGAAATTCTGCTAAAGAGTGATGTTGAAGTCTTGAGTCTGAATTTCTCAGGGGAAGCCAGCAGACTGGAAATTTTAGTAGGAGTTGATATGGAAGTCTTGAGTGTGAAATCTGTAGGGGAAGCCAGCAGGCTGGAAGCTAAGAGAAGAGCAGAGGGTGTAGCCTTAAGGCAAAATTTCTTCTTCCTCTGGAACCCTCAGTTCTTGGGTTTTAAGGCCTCCAGTTGATTGGATGATGCTGTCCACGTTCTTGAGGGTAATCTCCTTTCCTTAAGGTCAACTGTTTTGCCACAGCAACATCTAGGCCACTGTTCAACCGAACTAGACAGCATAACCTAGTCAAGTTGACACATAAAATAAGCCATCACAGTCACTAACTGGCAAAATAGCTTTGGACAAATTACAAAACCTCTCTGGGCCTCAGCGTCCTCATCTGAGAAATGGGTGAGATAATAGTAGCAACATCCTGGGATTATTGTGGGGAGGAATTGAGATCACATAGGAGAAGCATGCATGTTGTACTTGGTACCTGGTAAATACTCGATACATGTTAATCACTTCCTATTCATTTAGCCTTGCCTTGGTCCATATGCTAAAGTATAGAGCTGGGTAAAGTAGGTCCTGTCTTTGAGGAGCTTAGAGTAGAGGAAACGGACATATGTTGGATTATGAAACAATGCAAGAGGAGATGGGATAGCAAATGGGTGAATAGGCCCACAGATTGTGCCTGATACCTACTATGGCATTGCATTTTTGGTGAATAGATGATTTTCTTCTGAGGTTAGGTTCTCCAAATCCTACATAGCATGCCAACCACTGCCGCAGACCATCGAAGAAGATTTATGTGGGTTGGATGAGGGAATATTTAAGACAAACATGCACAGTATTCGCTGCAAGGACTTGGGCCCACCAGTCTCTTATTGGAGTTTGCTGGACAACAGGGAGCTACAAGAACGTCCTTTGCTTCACTGCAGGCAGGACTAAGAGCTGGAACACTGTCTGCCAAAGAATGGAGCATGCATAGCTATGCAAAATGGTCTTGAGTAGTATGAAGGGCGATTTTGGGTGGTGCAAGGATTTTAAATTACATTCCTTTTTCAATTTGCTTTAAGTTTTGATTACCTAAAGGAGGAAGTTTCCATTTGATGCTAGTATGTCCTGAACATCTTTCTAACACTTGCCTTTTTAACAGAGAGAGACCACCAGGCCTCCAGTTCTGAGCGTTTGACAAACAGCAGTTTGCAGGTCATTGTTTTGCTTTTAGTATATATATATTTTACAGATTTCTTCCATTTGTGATAGCACTATGAAGTCTCCTTTTAATTTTTAAATTTAAATTTTAAAATTTTAATTGGGGAATATTAAAAAACAGATATAGAAAACCACACAAAACACATTTTGGGTAATGAATTACTCTAAGTTTTAAGCTCCTTATGTCATCAACCACTCTGGAAGCCTCTCCATGTACTGCATCCTATTCTCAACCCCCTTTTCCTCCCAAAAAAGTAGCTTGACTTCTCTTTATGGTTTTATCATCTGTAGACATGATTCTTTAATCTTGCCCATTTTTCAAAATTTGATATCTTGTAAGTCTTTTAATCTACTGATCTCTCCCTCCATATCTTCCATCTCTTTCTTGTACCTTTTATCTGTTGAAGATCCTGGACTGTTTGACCTGTAGAGCTTTCACAGTCTGGTTTTTCCTGGCTGCACAGTCATGGGGCACCTCAACATGTTCTTCTGTCCTCTGTTTTCCCCACAAATTGGCAGCTGGATCTAGAGGCTTGATTAGACTTGACTCAGGTTCAATCCCTTTGGCAAGACAAAAGTGGTGTGTTCTTTCATCTGAAGGCACATAATGTCCAGTTGTCTTTCTTTTTGTGAGGTTGGCAGCAACTGACAGTGTCCACATCCATTAATTCATTAGGGATTGCAAGATGGTGATACTCTACTTCTATCCTTTTTTCCCCCATGCATTAGTTGGAAAGCTTTCATAAAGAGAGTCCTCTCTTCATCTACTGCTTGGTCACCCAGTGGTACAGTTCCTGTAGGAAAGGCAGAAAAAATGCTTGATTCTTTCCCTTTATTTAACATTTTTTTGAGATAATGAATTGGTGCCTATTATCCCCTGAGGGTGACAAAAAGTTCCTTTTAATACAAAAATTTTGAGTAAAAGAAGAGAGTCAATGTAAGGAAAAATATTAAGTGAATTCAATGCACATCAGATGGGGACTAGGCAAAGACAATGGAAGACATACACTTTAGTGTCCAAATCTCTAGTTTTACCTTGGGGAATTCAGACCTAAAGATTCAAATGACGGCTGAGGCAGGGCTAGGAGTGAAGCCTCTAGAGTCTCTCACTCCTTTTCCCTTTTCCATTGGGTGACCCCAAATGATTCATTCACATCACCCGAGATAAATATGTTAAGAAAGAGACCTTGTTCTCAAGGAAGAGGATGGGCTGGCTTGGAGCAGTTTCAGTTGAATGTGTTGCGATTAGAAGAAATTAGTCATTTGTGACTGATATTCATAAAAGCACAGTCTTTTCATTTGTAAAGTACTGTTTTGAAATGATAGAATGGATTAAGTTTATCTCTATAATATAGGGACACCTCACTCACTCATATTTCAATATGTTTTCTAGAGTTAGATAGCCAGGGCTGGGTTTACAGTTGGGAACAGTACAAAGCTCCAGGTGCCGTCAAAGAGTTGTCACATGCAAGGGGAGAGAGATGAAGCCACGAGAGCCCAGAATGCAATAGTTCAGTGGATTTGTAGGTTGTATGGGGGTTAAAGCACCATGTTGGAGACCAACACACAGTCTCCCAATCCAGCAAGGCCAGGGTTGGAACAGATTGCTTTTCCATTGGTTGAGGATCTGGTGAAATAGTTGTGCTGTCTCTTGGGGCTGTACTATTTGAAAAGAAGTGTGTAACTTTGAATATTGGAGCCATGCTTGTCTTGGGGAGGTGCAGCCCCTTGCTCAAGAAGTCTTTGGGGCCTAAATGAGGCTGGCTGAGGAAAGAGCAGGAGCCCTTCCATCTCACCTTCACTCTGTGGCATATGCTCATGAGCAAAAAGTCCCAATTTAAATAATTTTTCTCTTCCTTTTTTTTTTTTTTTTTTGGCTAAGCACATATATTTTAATTTTGCATAAATTAAATTTAGTTTCAAAGACTTATAATAATGCCTACCATAGGCGAGGCAGTGTACTAAGGGCCAACTTATTTTAAGCTGCCTGACAACCCATGGAGACGGGAACTATTGTCATCTCCATTTCACAGATGAAGGGACCAAAGCACAGAAACTAGGCTGAGGTCACTCAGCTAGTCCAGTTCCGGGCCAGGATTTGAATGCCAGCAGCCTGGTTCCAGAGGCTTTGTGTTTAACTGCTGCCCTAGGATGCCTCTGAGTATGGATGTGCCTGACTTCTGCTTCACCTGACCCCTTGGGGCTGAACTCCCAGCAGCAACCCTGTCTTCAGACTCTACCAGGAAGACCAAGCTCTACCCCAGACTCAGTGATGGTACACTGTGCCTCCATTCCTCAGCTTTCTTGTCTCTGGAATGGAAACTGACTTCCCATCTGAGCACTTTCCATTGAGTTGGACTTCAAAAACTTTGTTTCATTCTAGTCTCACAAAAAGTCTGAGATGGTAGAGATGATCTATCATCCCATTTTATGGGTGAAATAATTGAAGATCAGGGATGCGCGTAGCTGACCCTACACATATGGCCGGGTCACAGGTCCATTGATTGCAGAGCTGAGGCTTTTGCTCCTACATTATATTGTCAGGGCCACCAAAATGGCCCTGACAAGGATGATGATTACAAACAACAACAAAAAGCAGCAGTTCGTGTGAATAAACACTTCAGTATGTCAGGCACTCTGCTAAGCACTCCCCATGTATTATCTCATTTTATCTTCCCCACACCTCTACTGGGTAGATATTATTACTATTACCAGTTTGCAGTTAAGATGACTGATGTTCAGAGAAGTTAAGTAACTCATGCAACATCACACAGACGAGGTGAAGCTGGGAGTGGTTCTGCAAAGCTCTGGAGCCCCAAACTCGGAATCCTTTGCTACCCTGCCTCTGCCTTAGCTCCAGATTCCTGTTTCTAGTTCATAAAGTATTGTTACTTATGTGATCACATCTACTCCATAAGAACACTGGAAATGTTACTGTTCACATTTTTGCACAAAGGAAGCTGACTCTAGAAAGATGAAGTGGCAATGGTTACACCATCCATCAGGACAGCCCCGGGATTTGACTGTAAGTTTCCCTATGCCCTTTGGGTGTTCTTTCTGCTATGGCAGAGTTGCCCCACTTATCCTACAAGAATATTTCAAATTTTAGGAAAGATTTTATCAGTAGAAGTGATTTTTTTTCTAAATTTAGGGAGCACTTGTATATACATATACAATGTTTAAGGTGAGGAGGAAGGAGACACCCCTTTCCAGGGAAGGCCCATGAAGGGGGTCATCTAACTGGCTCATACTCGGCTTTCAGCGTGGCCAGCCCTCTGACCCCAGATTGGTGCTGCAGAGGAGAAGGCAGCCAGGGCTGAAGCAGACAGTATCCCTGAAGCCAGAATTCCTTAAAGTCATATCATTCCTACCAGTATACGGAGGGAGCTAATGATTATTAATTCTTTCAACAAATTTTTATTTGTTGAAATAAATGTGCTGGGTCCCTAGCAGTATCACTGTGAGGAGTACATGGGTGAACAGAAGAAACCAATCCATCTTCCTCCTTGGAACTTACATCCTAATGGTGAGACAGATAATAAACAATAATAGCAACGGAAACGAAAACGGATAGAGATAGATGGATCGGGACAGAGAGATGCTCTCTTTTGATAGGAAGGCAAAGGAAGGCCTCTCCGATAAGGCTGACGTCTGATTAGAGACCTGGGCTAGTGAGGGAGCGGGGCATGTGGAGATTTGGGAGCAAAGTGTTCCAGAGAACAGGAAGAGTGTGTGTGAAAGCCCGAGGCAGGAGCATGCTCAGCGTGTGTGAGGAGCAGCGAGGAGGCCAGTGTAGCTGGAGTGGTTTGTCATTTTGTATTTCGTGACCCAGAATCCTTTTATGAATCAGCTCTCTTTGACAAATCTAGTGTAACATGCCACAAATTTGGTATGTGTTTTTTGTGTTTTTTTTTTTGCCAGAGACTTAGAACCTTGAAGATAGAATATCCTTAATAGAATTTTAAAAAATCCTTGAGATGGTTGAAATAAAGCAAAAGAGACACCCACCAATACACAAAACAATCCTGTCGTTTTTAAAAGGGTGCAAATTTGATTTAAAAAAAAACTTGTTTAGGAAAACAAAATTACAACAGAAGTATCCTTACATAATCAAGTTAGAAAATTCTTTTAAATATATGCATGACACAATGTTAGCGAAAATTGTCAACTATTAAATTCCATTTAAGATATTATTGTAAATGTGTTCAAATTAAATATGCACATGGAAAAGAATCAGAAGGAGACATAGACGAATCAAAGCATTGATTTGACTTAAGAAGGGGTCTGTGAGTGATTGTCTTTTTGAATTTATATTGTTTCAATAGTGTCTATAATAAAGTAGTTTGAAAACTTTTAATGTGCCACAAGATGGAAAAAAAATAATTCTCAAATAGATGCAAAAGCCCTCAGAAGAGGTTGAATTTAGGGTGGGAATTGCTCAGGAAATGAACTATGTTTTAGGCTAATTGACCTTGAAGCACAGAGGAGATGTATGAGCCCTTCAGTCAGCTAAACCTGGGTCTATGGTTCTCAGCCATCTGACCTTCAGGAGGTCACTTAACAGCTCTGAATATTGGTTTCATCACCTTTAAAGTGTGCATAAGTGAGAATTAAAAGAGATGATGTGTTTAAATTAGGTAATAAGCACTCAATAAATGGAGGCTAGCTGCATTATTAGGGCTGGACCTGAGAGGCACCTTGCTGCACAGGCACAAAAGAATGATGTCGTCTACAGTCCTTTTTGCAGTTTTTCCCAGGGACAATTGTCAGCCCAGCACATTCATGCAATTTCCCAACTGCCAGTGGGCACAAGCAGTTAAGTCACTTTAGCAAAACATCTATTTTAACTGTTTTCTTTTCTATTGAACATATGCACCTCTTTCTTTTTTTCTAAATAGAATTAGATTTTATGAGTCATTGAAGGACAGAAGTTACTTCCTTCCCAAACTTGCTGTCATGGCCCAACAAGAACTCAGTTGCAAACCATGGTGAGAGGGGAGTCAATCCAGAAAGCAAGAAGGGACAGAATGGGGGGTGACACCCACTTGTAGAGTTGGCCCCTGTTGGTTTGTCCTTTGAGCCCCATGGGTGTCCAGAATCCCCTGGTCACTTGGGATGGCAGCAGTCCTGGAGGGATATGATTTGGTATAAGATTATTGTTGTGAGAGGCCATAGCAGTTGTCCCTGTCAGGGATGGTTGGGTTGCAAGAAACAGAACATTCCTTTCCCCAAAACTAGCTCATATAAAAAGAAAAAAGAAGAAGATGATGATGAAGAGGAATTTATTAGAAGGCCACAACCCAAAGGCAAAAATGTGTCTGAGTCTCAGGAGGAACTAGAATCTGTAACTTGAAAGCTATCTAGACTAGATCTCTTTATCTCTTTCTCTTTGCTTTCTTTGTTTCTCCCTGCTTGTGCTAAACATGGCTTCCCTAGCGTCTATCCACCAAATTCCCTTAGTTGCAATTCATATTCACGGGAAAGAGAATCTGATTGGCTCAGCTTGGGTCAGGAGTTTATTCTTAGTTCATTCAGCTGGTAATTGGCTGTTACTAACTCCACAGGAATGTCTATGAAAGTCTTATACCTACAGGAAGGAAATAATTGACACTTGGGTGAGATGGGAGGTGCCATCTTGATTCAGGAGACTAGCTGAGTCAAAGGACATAGCCTGCTGCTAGGGGTACTGATATGGCATTTAGTGCCTCAGAGGAGAGAGTGCTGGTAAGGGCTTTGCAGGTTGACTAAGGGACCTTAGTCAACAAAGCCATCCAAGAGTCCTGAGTGCAGGAAAGGAACCAGGAAATCAACCCAGGCATGTAGAGCTGGGTGGAATAGACACAGCTTGGTGTGTGATGATGGCCTTGGCATATTCATTCAATAATCAAAGGTCTGTGGAATTCCAGGGAAGAAGAAAGGTAGTCTTAGTCCTTGAGAAGTTTGCTATGTTGAAGGGCAACACTTAGAAAGTTGAAAAAGAGTTAGAGGAGCATCAAATGCTTGATTCTGATAGTGATTATAAGGCTATAAAATACGGAGGAAAGAAAAGATGTGGGTGATGCATATCCCTAACTGTACATTTACTTGAGTGAGTCTCTGTGTGCTTGCATGGACTGGATGTGCATCATCTTTGTAATATCCCTGTGAAGGAGAAGCTATATAATCCCCTTTATGAAGGTAGAGGAAGTTTAAGTAACTGACCCAGGGTCACAAAGCAAGTAAGCAATATAACTGGGACTTGAACCCAGGACCAGCTGATGCCAAAGTCAGGGCTCTTCACAACAGCACAGCACAAGCTCTCTGGAGAGAAACAGATGAAGCTGTGAAGTCAAGGGAACAGTTTGATTCACTGACTAGTTCGGAAAATCATTATAGACCATAACATAGATAAACTCTTATTCATCTTACAGCATGGGACATAGATTTGCTCACATTGTTTGTGTTCTCTGTCCATAGCGTCTTAGTAAAAGTGGCAGGTGTCTTGATAACTAGACGTAAGGTGCTTACATAAGGGAATATTCTTGTTCTTAGGAAATGTGCATGGAAGGAAATGTACAAATGTTGTGTGTTGGGTGGATTGAATGATGGGTTGGTAGATGGATGGATAGAAGGATGGATGGATGAATAGATAGATGGAATGATACAGCAAATGTGGTAAAATGTTAAAAATGGTGCATCTGGCTATCTGGGGAGGGAGTATGTTGGAATTTTCTGTGTGGGTTTTGTATTATTTTTTTTAACTGTCCCATACGTTTGAAATTACTTCGGTATTCAAAAAATCTAAGGAAAAAATGTAGCAGGTGTTCCCCTGGTGGCCACATGGGCATCATGCCACACCCAGCTTTCAGCCATCTTGGAGGAAGGCTGATTATATCTTTGAATTTCCTGCATCTTTCTGGGGCCTCTTAATGCAAAATCTGCACATGTCATCCAGTCATTATTTTAAATCAGACTATCCTCATACTTATGGTCCAAATTTGGAAAATTCTATCCAACCATTTTGCATCATGCAGTGACAGGCATTTTTTTTTTTTTCATTTTCTGATTGAATGTGAGAGATAAAGGAGAGCAGGAATTTTAAATGAACTGAAATCATTTCAAGCTTAGAGCACAAGGGCAACAGTGTATTGAAGAAAGCAACAAAAACAATGACAATTTTGAAGATGCACTTTGAAAGTTGAGCAGACTGGCTAGTTTGAAGAGAAAGATGGTAAGCTTGTCTTTCTCGGCTTTTAATTGGAGTCGACAGTGGAACACCCACGTAGAAACGTCCTGTAGCCAGCTGGAGCTTAGGAGAGAGGGAGAGAATAGAAATATAAGTCAAGATTCATCAGCCCAGAGAGATGAGAGCTGAAGTTTTGAGCTCTGACAAGTCCTCTTTGGAGAACTGAGCAAGTAGAAGAGAACCAAGCTGGACCCCGAGTTGACACTAAACAGACTTTCAAATTTTCATGTAGGAGGGTCCAGCAAGTAAGTCCTAATCAAAAGCCACTGGATATGACTATAAGAAAAAATCTTTGGAGGCCTTGAAATAATTGTAGAGGAAGAGTAGGGAACAAAGCCAAATTTCAGAGAGCTATGGAGGGGAGTAATTATGTAAGAATTGGAGACAGTGGGTGAGAGCTATTTCGTTAGCAGAGGCTCCCATAGCTCACTCTTTGCGCCTCTCATGCAATTTATTTTATCACATCCTATTTTAGTTATGGACTGAGTTAGTTGTATATTTGTTTAACCACCTGCAGATTCCGAGGGCAAGGTCTGCATGCTCTTTATCATTTTTCATTTTTGCCCCTTTAACATGACCTGCATATAACAAATGTTCAATAAAATTCTAAAACTCACTTCTTTGCTCAAGATTGGCTCTTGATTGCCTCTAGACGTGCCTTTCTAATTTGGATCTTTCCCCCTTTGGAATGGGAGATGAATTTGGTGGTATGTGGACAAATTGCATATATTTTTAAAATAAGTCATTTAAGGGATTGATGCCCCAAAGCCAGACTGGATATAACATAGACATGATGGATTTCAGGTGTATATTTATTTTTTACAGTGAAAATGATTTTTTATTTCTGACTTTGGTATGAAGTTTTAAAATTTTTAAATAATTATAAACATCCTTTAAAAATTTTTTAAAAATAATTTTAAATGAGAATTAAATGAATTAATAAAATATTTTAAAATAAGTACATTTTAGTAGCAGCAGCAGGCAAACATGGTAAAAATATTGAAGCTGGTAAATGAGACAACTGAAGTTTGGGTAGATGGCCTTATGCAGTGCATTGTGGACTGGTCCTACTCTATTTTGCTGCCTTCTCCTCTCCTATGACTCCATGTGTCCTACTCTTCCTTTCCTGAAATAATAGCGATAAAATCAGAGGCTTGAAGTGCTAGTTGTATTTTTCACAATGAATGTTAAAACAAACAGAAAGCTGTCAGGGTAAAAATATATACATCCATATCCCACCTGAAATGATCTCCTATCCCACTTTGGAAAACCTTGCCGTTTGGAAAGGTTTCCCACATTCGGCTGGGGAATACTGCCATTTTCTGGTTTCCCACACTCGGCTGGGGAATACTGGGCACCTTCAGTTATTCACAGTAGCATCTCTGGCATGTAAAATAGTGCCTGGCATAGAGTGGGCATCATTAAGTGTTCAGAAAATGAAAGGACAGAGCGATGCCAACCATAATGTATAATAGCCAAAACCAGACTCAGAACAGTTCAAAGAAGAGGATTTCTGGGCTTTCCCACATATGGCTAGCAGTAGAAATGGACCACAGGACATGGAATTACTCACAGTGGAACTATCTCCTGATGTTGGGATTCTGACTAATGAGTTTGGGGGGCTAGTTGAATTCTTCCAAACAGAAAGCAAGCAAGTGAAATCTCTCCCTCACTTACTTCTCTCTCTCTGTGGCCAATGCCATCTGTTAGTTTTAAAAATAATTTTTAAAAGCAAGTGTTTTGGTTCTCTTCAACGTGAAGCAAAGACAGATGCTATTTTTAGGCTTGTTTTCTATCAAAAAAACAAAACAAAACAAAACCCAAGAACCAGGGGCTGCATGTCGGTAGTTCTGGCTTGCTGTCTCCACTCTGCTACCAAGTTATATGTGACCTTTTTGCAGATCTCATAGGTCCAACACCCTGAGAACAGAAGTGATAATTCCATCTCCCTCTCTGCCTCTCATTAGGGATGTTGAGAGGGCAAAGTAGTATTGGTCTGAGAAAGTCCTTTGACATTTGGAAGGAAATTGGTTAACTTGTACTCCTCCTCTGTAACTGTCTTGCATATAGCCAACTCTCTACCTTCCTTCTCTCCCCACCTGGACTGAAAGTTCTTTGAGGGGAAGGCTATGTCCAGACAGCCATACAATGTCTAGCACATAACTTTACATGTAAGATATATTCGCTGGAGGCAGCATAACACAGAAGTTACAAGTGTAGGCTCTGGAGTGGGACTAGTAGGGTCCAAATCCTGGCTCTGCAAATTTACCAGCTAAATGACCATTGGCAAGTTACTTAACCTTTCTGAGCCTCAGCTGTCACCTCTGTAAGAGAGAAGCTAATGCCATATTGGGTTGTTTCAACACATAAATGAAATAAAATATCTAAAAGCCATAGTTCAGTGCCTGTCACACAGTAAGCAGTCAAAATTTGGTAGTTTTTATTTCATTATTGCCATTATTATAATTATTAGGCACTCAGAATTTGCCAGTGTCATATGGTTGTTATCTATAAGCTAGATTTCTATGCACTCTAAGGAAGATCTTTTTAAGTGGTGGATTAAACATTTGCCATATGGCCAAAGTCATGTAGATGTTTTACCTATGTCACCTTGTTTAATACCCTGTAGGACAGGTGTAATAATGCCCAGTTTACAGGTGAAGAAAAGCTGTAGATCAGAGAGGTGAAGTAACGACCCAGCATTGCATAGCTGGGAACTAGTAGAATGAGACTTCAAAACCTGTATTGATTTCAAAGCTGGAACTTTGGCCCCTTCACTTCCCCACCACTCCTGCTCCTGGTCCTATAGCCCAGCACAGTGGTTTTACAATTTGGGGGCAGAAAACCATAGTGAGAAACTCATTTTACATTGCAAACCAGCCATACCTACATGTATAAGCAAAACACATATTTCACAAAATGATGCTTAGTGGTACTCTGTGCAGGGCACTCTGATAATTTCCATTTCATTCTCTTTCTTTTTCATTTTTATTAAAAGTTGATCATGCCCCACCAATGTGTGGGACAAGATGCAGTTTGAAAAACACTGGCCTAGCTTTAAAAACTAGGCAGTGTCAACAGGACATCACATTTTCATCTCATTTGCAGTTGGTAGCATTGTGTGTATTTTATTAGAGCCCCTCAGTACTCTGAGAGCTAGAGATGGTTTGCTATATTATCTCCATTTCATAAATGGTGCTATCGAGGCTCAGTGATATAAGGCGGTCTTCCCAAACCCACCCAGCTAGAAAGTGTGAAGCCAGGGCGCCAACCTTCTGACCCTATAACTCTGCTTTGGAGGCGCAAACTCCTGCTGCCTTGAGAATCATTCATTCATTTACTAAGTTAATGTTCATTGAGTGCTTGCTATGGACGAGGCAGAGTGCAGAGTTCTACATAGTGGTAAACAAATTTGACATGGTTCCTGGCCTTGTGGCGTTTTCAGTCATATCTGGTTTTAAACAGTTCTTTCGAAGTGAAAACCATAGTCCTTCATGATCTGGCTCCATCATTACTTCTCTAGTGCCATTTCCTACCCCTATTCCCCTCTGTCTGTCTTCTCCAATCACATTGGCCTCCTCATGGTTCCTAAAGCACATCAGGCATGCTTCAGCCCCAGGGCCTTTGCACCAGCAGCGTTCTCTGCTTTGAAAGCTCTTCCTCTAGATTGCTGCACAGCTGCGGGTGCTCTGTCACCTCCTTCAGGACTTTGCTGAAACTGTCTCCTTCTCAATAAGACTTGCCCTGACCACTTTATTGAAATTGGAGCCCTGTTTCCCATCCTATCCCAGTTGACACTCCCAATACTCAGCTCTGGTTTTTTTTTAAATATCACATATTACCTTTTTAACATTATATAAAATTTACTTATTAATTATGTTTAGTGTTTATTTTCTTTGTCTCCTTCTACTAGAATGAAAGGGAGAGGCAGGGGATTTTTTTGGTTTTGTTTTGTTTTGTTTTGTTTTTTGTATACTGCAGTATCCCCAGCACCTAGAGCCTGGTGCCTAGTAGGGCTTTATAAATATTTTTGAATGAATAAATCAGTGAATAAATAAATGAAATCATCTAATTAAATGTATAATTATGGATTTATGATAATCAAAGGAAAATTCACAGGGGGCCATGGAAGAGTGTGTCCAAGTAGATCCAGTTTAGATTGGGGCCAGTTAGGGGAAGTGATTGTTTTAGTCTGAGAACGGGAGAAGGACTTGAGTTCTTTACAGTTTAGCTAGTGTGGACCCTGCCCTTGCAAGCCAAAGGAATATAGCATAAAGGAGTGACTTGACCCAAGCAGCAGTCTCTAAGAAGAGGTGAAGTCGTTCATTCATTCAGCAAACACCCTTTGATGGAAGAAGAGAAAGCCAGTCACAGTAGGTGCTACTCGGCACCTGTCTCATTCAAGGCATCTGTCATTCAAGGCATTTATCTCATTCAACTGGAACAGCAGCCCTAGTTCTATTATTATCTCCATTTTACAGATGAGGAAAGCCAGATGTTAAATAACTTCTCAAATACACTCAGCTATCAGGAGGCAGAGCTAGGCTTCCAAATATATTTTCTCCATGGCACCAAACCTGTGCTCTTGCACTCTCTGGGCACCTACTGTATGCAGTCATGGCACCACGAATGAGCTTTACGCAGATGAAGAGGACATAGCCCCTGACTTGTAGGAGTTCACAGTCTACGTTGAAAGACATGTTGAAAAAATTCTCTGAATGGGGTAGAGATTTTTTTTTCTGTCTTCAGAAATTTTTCCCTCCTGGATATGTTCTTTTTTCAAAGCCACAGTGTTAGTTGTATATCACTGAGTAACAGATTACCTCAAAACTCGGTGGCTTAAAACAACAATAAGCATTTATTATCACACAGTTTCTGTGGGTCGGGAATTCAGGAGTGGCTTACCGGGGTAATCTGGCTCTAGGTCTCAAATGAGGTCCTGTTAGGATGCCCACCAGGACTGAATAACATGGTGAACCTGGGGGGTGGATGAAGATTGTGGTATTGCAAATACAAGAATGTTCCTCTATGGACTAGAACAAATGTGCGTCACTATAAATGGTGGTAAGAAAAATGCACGGGAAAAATACAATACTGTAATATTCTTGCATCTGTGTCAAAGAAGGTACTATATCAATGCTAAGGTCAGTGAAAGGGGGGTAAGGGATTTTTTTCTTTTGGACTAAGGAAAACACTAAAAGGTTTCCTGGGGTGATGATAGCACAACTCGTGATGAAAGTGAGAGCCACTGAGTGTACACTTTGGATGAATTGTACAAAGCATGGGACTGTATAACACAGTGAACCACGTGGTGGAAGATGGACTGTGGTTAACAGGACAAATATGAGAGTGTTCTCTCATGAACTATAACAAATGTACAACACTTATAGATGGTGTTAATATTAGGGGATATATGGAAATATATACCAAATGTAAACTATGGACCATAGTTAGTAGTAATATTTTGATGATCTGTAACAAATGTTCCACAACAATGCAAGGTGTTGGTGAAGGGGTGATGTATGGAAATTCTGTACATTATGCATGATTGTTTTGTAAGCTCACAACTTCTCTAATAAAAAAAAATGTATATATTATTATATATATATAAAAAAAAGATGCCCACCAGGATTGCAGTCATCTGAGGGCTTGCCTGGGGGCTGAAGGGTCTGTTTCCAGGGGGGTTCAGGCACGTGGCTTGGGGAGTTAGTGCTGCCTCTTGGCAGGAGGCTTCAGTTCCTTTCTATATAGACCTGTCCGCAGAACTTCTCGAGTCTCCTCATGACGTGGCAACTGTCTTTCCCCAGAGTGAGCAACGCAAGAGGGAGCAAGATGAAAGCCACAATGAGTTTTATGTCCCCGAAGTCACAGACTCATTTGCACGAGTCAGTCCTATTAAATTTGTGAAGGCGCTATACAAGAGCGTGAATACCAGGAGTGAAAATCATTGGGGGCTTATTCCAATTAGCCTTATCCTAAGTAATAATATCCATTAAATCACAAGATTAATGTGCTCATTATATTTTCCAGTGCAAACTAACATAAATGGCTATTGATTTTTAAAAAATTATTTGCATGCCACCTAAGCTCGCATAAATAGTCTACTTGGCGTAACACTGAGCCTGGCAAATAGGGCCCTACCATGAAGTCCTGGATTTTTTGTATCATAAATCCCAGCTATTCCTTTCTTCTCACTTGGAACCTGAGGAGCTGCAGGATACTGATTTTGCTGTTTGCTCTCTTCTTCCAGGACCGCTTGTATTTTGTGATGGAGTACGTAAACGGGGGTGACCTCATGTACCACATCCAGCAAGTTGGCCGGTTTAAGGAGCCTCATGCTGTGTGAGTGAGAACCCTGGCTGTGCAGTTTCCTTGGGGAAAACGGGTGTGCCTTTGGGGTTTTATCCAAAGAGGGATTTGAACCATCTGGGACTTCTTCATTAGAAATGTACTGCCAGGGAAGAAGGGTATTCTGCTTGATATAGGATGGTTCTTTCTTCCCTGCCACCCACTATGAACATGAAACTCTTAAAAGCACAGCTATATCTTTATCTCCAGTTCTTGTCCCCTTCCCGGATACCTGAGGAAGCCTCTGTAGCTACCTTGGGGAGTGTCTTTGTGGATTTTGTTCTTTTCATTTGCCAGTACTTATTGAGAGCATACTATGTGCTAAGCCCTTCGTGCTTAGCAAACATTGCCCATTCAGTCCTGAGAACAACCTTGGGAGATAGGTGTTCTCATCTCCACTTACCAAGGAGGAAACTGAGACTCAGAGAATTTTGAAAACTTGCTCAAGATCGCAGAGCTAGTGTGAGGAAGATCCAGAATTCTGGCCCCAGTCTTTTTTGTTCACGTTCTCCCTCCTATATCACCCTCCTTCTCTGATGCCTTGACTCCAGGGAGAAAGATCCATTTTCTCTAAGGGAAGGAGACTCACCCATGGGGCCCCAGTTCTCCTTTGTCTTGCCCATGGACCCCACATTTGGGGAGCAGGCAGAGAAGCTTGGCTGGCAATTTGCATGATTTCTGTTATCTGTGGTTTCTGGGATGGGGAGTCTCTGAGCCCAGGTTTTTGGAAATGTGCTTCCCCTGTTGAGTCCATTCTCTCCCCTTCTGCCCACAGGGCAGCTAGGGTCTCTTTAGAACACATGGCTCATCGTATTACTTCCCTGCTTAGGATCCTGTGGGCAAATAGGAAAATAGCAAGTCATAGGAATAGCATCTATACCCCTCCTGGACAAGACATATTTTCAGGACACTTAGCAGAGTCTCCCAAAGCCCTGCCCAACCTTTGTGATATAGCTGGGCTTTCTGTTTCTCTCAAAACCCCTTTTCTTTTGGACCTTCATTAGGAGTTTACACTTTAGACAGATGCTGTTTCCAATCCTGGCTGTACCATTCTTTAGCTTTGTAACTTAGCCAAGTTATTTCATTTCTCTAAGCCTCAGTTTCCTCATTTGAGGGACAATCCTAAAACCAACCGCATAGGATTGTTATGAGGATTAAATCAGATAATGCCTAAAGTGATGCTAGGTGGCTAGCAAGCCTTGGACAGGATGTTAACTGTTATTAAGATATTGTAACTTGCTATAGTCCAAAACTGTCATTTTCTACTCAGTCCATCATATCCCATGGTCCCCTTTTACCTACACAATTGATGAATCTCTGCCCACCCTCAGTTTGTCCTTAAGGCAGTCTTATAGCTCTCCAAACCACCCTGCTAATCCATCTGTACTCTCAGCTTTTTATGGGATGTGTGGTTGGCCATCCAGGGTGGTACTTTAATGCCTTTTGCCTAGTTCCTTATTGTATTGAATTCTGAGATTTTCCAAGCATATGGTGTCCTTGAATTTTCTCTGTTGCCTTTTTTTTTTCCAATTACATTTTCAGATTCTACGCTGCAGAAATTGCCATCGGTCTGTTCTTCTTACAGAGCAAGGGCATCATTTACCGGTACGTGAACATGGCTGTACTTTCAATCTCCTCGTTTCCCTCATCTCCTCCCTTCCCTGCCTCTCTAACTGCTTTTAAAATTAGCATCCATGGTGGGGGTGGATCCTCCCGGACTAACTTGGGCATGTGTTCTGCCAGGCAGCATCGCCCACTACCCTGGCAAAGTTTGGGCAGCTCTATGTGGCGATAGAAATTCTCGATGGACTCTGCCATCAGTGATAGTTCGGGGCCCTCAAACATGATACCATTTTCTCTAAGGGAAGGAGACTCGCCCATGGGGCCCCAGTTCTTCTTTCTCTTGCCCATGGACCCCACATTTGGGGAGCAGGCAGAGAAGCTTGGATGGCAATTTGCATAATAACTACAAGTTGGAAATGGATCTCTGAGGAGCTTGCTCTGAAAGAGAGGATTAAATTCAGGATTTGGCATTTGCTCATTTTTGGAGGATCAAGTGTATGATCATAGCCGTATGAATCATACCATTTTATATTTCATGCAAGGCAGACTATTGAGCCTGGGGCTGCTATTTGTCAGCGAGGCCAGGGTGTCCGGTCTTCCTTACGCTTCGTGGATATGAATGGCATAGTCAATGCAAGATTGGGCTGGTTTGTTATGTAAGAGAGGCTGACCAGTGCATGGGGCTTCCAGACAACACTTGGTGTGGATAAGGGGCTCTTTTCTAAGATCATGGAGAGCCATAAAAATATATTTCATTCATTCATTTGATAAATATTTATCAAGGGCCTACTCTGTAGGCACTATTCTAGGTGGTAGGGATACAGCAGTGAAGGAAATGTACAAAAAACCCCTGCCTTTATGGAGCTTATATTCTAGTCACAGATGGATAAGTAAACCATAAAAATGCAGTGTTCCAAATAGTGATAAGCACCATGGAGACACATCAAGATGGGAGGGGGCTGGTGTGTGCTGGGTGGTACAGGGCTGCCACTCATTCTGTAGATGCATGTTGATTAGGGGCTGGGAGATGAGAGATGACTTGTGAGTCCTAGGTTTCTTATTGCAACAGTCTTAGTTTTCTAAGGGCTGCTGGAACAAATGACCCCAAACTTGTGTCAAAAAACAATGGAAATATATTCTCTCATAGTTCTGGAGACTAGAAATCTGAAGGTGTCAGCAGGGCCATGCTCCTTCTGAAGGCTCTAGGGAAGAATCCTTCCCTGCCTCTTCGCAGCATCCTTGGTGCTCCTTGACTTGTCATTACTCCAATCTCTGCCTCCATCTTCACATGGCCTTCCTCCTTGTGTGTCTATGTCTTTGTGTGTCCTCTCCTTTTCCTATAAGGATACCAGTCATACTGGATTTGGGACCTGTTGGGGATTGCATCATGCCCCCCACAAAAGGCATGCTCAGGTCCTATGAGTGTGAACCCATTTGTAAATGGAACCTTCGAAGATGTTCTTAGGTAAGGTATGCCCAAACTGAATGAGGGTGGGCCTTGAACCAATATGGCTGAAGTTTATAAGCAAAGGACATTGGACAAAGAGAGAAGCCATGGGGAACAGCCAGAAGCTGGAAGTCAACAGAACCCTGAAGAGAGAGGAGAAGATGCTGCCAGGTGCATGGCCATGTGGCAGAAAAGCCAAGGAACACCAAAGACTGGATTGCCAGCCAGCCGAAAGATACCAACCCCAGAAGGAAGCAAGCCCTCCAGCCAACCCATTGTATGGTATTTGTTTTAGCAGCTGGGAAACTAATATAGGACCCACTCTAATCCAATATGTTGTCATCTTAATTTAACCAATTACATCTACAAAGACCCTATTTCCAAATAAAGTCACATTGTGAGGTTCCAGGTGGACATGATTTTTGGGAGGACACTACTCAACCTAGTTCAGGGACCAGAAAGTGTAAAAAGATTAACCCTGGTGGCCTCCAGGCAGATAGTGAAGGTGAGGCTATGAGTGGTGGTGAGTTGGAGGAGTGGAAGGTGGAGGTCATGCCAGAAGCCTTCAGAGTCCTGGGGCTTTTTAAAATCACTCCTTGAAGAGTGATATGAAATCTAATGGGGGAAGGGCAGTCTTATCCTGAGCATATAGATTTCCTATTTACTCCTGATGATCAAAAGAGGGGTAGTTTTACCTGGCACATGGAAGATCCTAGTGTGGGTAGAGAGACAGAGAGAATAAAAATAATTTAAAATTTAAATACTGTGGTCATTCTGCCCATAGTTGCCCTCAAGGAACATATGTCACCGTGTGAGCATGAGATGGGACATGTGACTCCTCTAATCCCTCAGGTTCCCCATGGAGTCTCACAGTGAGAGCATCTTGTTGGGCTGAATATAATTTTGGTATTGAAAGGTACACATCATCTTCCATATAACATGACATCGAAATTCAAACCAATGACTTCATCTGGTGCTTAACTGAGGAAACGGAGATCACGGGTAGTTTTTCACTCTATATGAGTTTCACCTTATGTGCTGACATTAGAATCTAATTTCTGTGTAGGATGTTCCTACATCAGAGTTGAACCAACCCTTTAGGATTGTTGAGAAGATTAAATATGGGACTGCAAGTTTGTTTGAAGAAAATCCAGTTCCAGGGGAGGAACTAGGAGAAGAAATAATTACAATTCTAGTCTTCTAGTTTGGGATTCAGGGCTAGCTTTCCATTTTATTGGGATCTGGGATCCATAGATCTAGGCCATTGGCCAGCCGGGCTACTGGATCCAAAAATAGTGGGCCACAACTTTGCGTTTCCAGTTCTAAGACCACACCCAACCAAAAATCTTTCTCTTAACCATTCTACTCTTTCTCTCATTCTTTCCCCACTATTAATGTGGTTACTTAGGAGACATTTACCACTATTTTAAGCCACTCAGCATCTGAACCCCTTTTCTTTCTGTGCAGGAACAAAGTCCATCTCCTACTATAAAGATTAAAAATGCCAGATAATCACTTTCACAACCTCCCTGCAGCAAGGGCTACACAACCCAGGCTTACCCAAGAGCTTGACTCAGAAGCTAGTGACCAAGAAGACAGGGGACTGTAGACTTGAGAGTGACCGTAGGAAGCAGCTATAGCTGGTTTCCAGAGGCAAGAGGGGAAGCAGTTCTTAGCAACAACATGCTGTGTCCAGCATTTGGGTTTCATGGAATAAGGGGCAATGTCCATGTCCAGTGGTGGCATTGGTGGCATCTTCACTGAACCAGCTCTTTGTTGCAATTATCCATTGTTTCTGGTTGTGTAGTCTCCATAGATATTCTGTGAGCTCCCTAAAGTCCTTTCATAAATTCTTATTCGAGTTAAAATAGCCAGAGCTGGTTTTGTTGCTTGTCATCAAGTACTCCGATTGACAGAGAGTTCTTGAAATTGATAGTCAAGTGAAAACTGTAAAAAGAATTACATGACAAAAGATGAATGACTTTATAATTTCATAGAGATTGCCTTCATGGTGGCAAAGTCTTTTAAAATGTTACACATACCTCACTCCTTCATTTCAGTCTCTAGTTAATTGGATGGTTCCTGGAGAGGATGAGGAATTATGTTAGATTGCCTCTCTGAGTTCCATGGCTGGAGATATTGGTTGGGGAGAGGAATAAATATCCTTCCTGCCGAACATGACGTCTGATGGATCAATTGCTGACTCTGAAATGTGTCTGATTTTGTTTTTTGATGGATTTCTGAAAATGAATCAATTGTCCCAGCCTCCTTTGGAGGCAGAAATGAGGGTTTATTACATTGAACAAAAGAGTGCAATGAAGAGCAAAACGCTACTATGTGACAGTGAATGCAGGAGGTGTCTTCCAGCCCCAAGACCTGCTGGCTCTTGGGCACCTGAAGCTTCTTATCTATAATCAATGAAGATTTGAGCATTCTCCATTTGCCCCAACTACCTGTTTTCTGGGCATGTGGTCAAACTGATGGGATATAATGGGTTTCTGTTAATCAAATCACGTATGTTTAGGGGAGATAGTCTGAAGCAAGTTGCTGCAAAGATCAGTTTTTCTAAGTTCCAATCTGGGATTCAGAAACCACTGTGGCTACAGATAAACAAGAAGGCTTGATATGGACAGCACCATGAATAGCCCCAAAGATCGAGGCACGTCGGGAAGTGGATGTGGCTCAATCGATAGGGCTTCCGTTTACCATATGGGAGGCCCCGGGTTCGCTTCCCAGGGCCTCCTGGTGAGGGCAGGCCGGCCCACGCGGCACAGTGGGCTGATGCAGCAAGACCTTGCAACAAAGGGAAGATAAGCAGACACAGAAAAAACACACAGCAAATGGACCCAGCGAACACAAGCAGCAAGTGGGGGATAAATAAATAAATTAATAAATAAATCTTAAAAAAAAAAAAAAAGATCGAGGCACGTTACTGTCTGCAAGCAGTGGGTAAAGTGGGCCTCTGCAGTATAAAGAGACCTGATGGGCACAGATGGGCAATGCCAGGAATATATTTTCAGGTTATATTTTCTTTTAGTTGGAAGTGATGACAGCAACTCAATTCAAACTAACTTCAGGTAAAAGAGGCATTTATTGGCTGACAACTGAAAAGTCCATAGGTAGATCTGACTTTAGGCCTGAATGGATCCAAGGGCTCAAATGATGTTATGTGGGTTCACTTCTTCACCCTTCCTTTAGGCTCTGCTTTCTCTATACTAGCTTTCTTCTCTCTATCTGATGACCCCTGGCAGTTCTAGACCTACATTCTACCTGAGTAGTCCAATGTAAAAAGAACTTATCTCTTTCCTGATGGTGCCAGCAAAAGTGCCAGGGCTGATGCTAAATGGCTTTGATTGGCTCAGATTGGGTCACATGCCCATTCCTGAACCAATCATTGTGACCAGCAGGATGGGGTATTTCCACTGGATAAACCAGGGTCACTTGACCATTTCTGGAGACAGGAGTTGGGGTTAGCAACACCCATATTACATGGCTTGAGAGTGTGGGAAGGGCTGTTCTTCAAAGGAATATTAGGGTGCTCTTATCAGAAGTTGCCATAATAGACACAAACCATAGATGTCCATACCCAGTGAAGATCTAAATTGAACAGAAGATCATCTTACATCTCAGGAAGCTGGACTCCTCCATTTTCTGTTGAGGCTGTGAAGTCTGGCCCATAGATCATCCCCACCTCACCCCTCACTGGTCTTGAAACACCAAATGTTGACACTAGAGTAGGTGTTTAGGGAGGAGGAAGTATGTTTTATTGATCTGATATGAGGCTGCAAGCATTCCCCAAAATATCAAGCTCTCCTAACCAACACAGATGGGAATAAAAGAATGAGAATGTAGCACGTATCATTTAATTTAAATGTTACCTCCTTAGAGGGGTCTTTACTGATACCTTCTTTAAAGTGACCTTCCCCAGTTACTGGTGATCCAATCATCCTCTTTACTCTCTCCATGCCCCTTATCAGAATCTATAATAATCATTGTCTTGATTTCCCGGCTGCTGTGACAAATACCATACAATGGACTGGTTTAACAACATGAATTTATTGGTGCATGGTTTCACAGACTAGAAGGCTTGTTCCACCTGGGTCAGTAGCCTTATGGCTGCCACCAATCCTTGGGTTCCTTGGCTTTCCTATCACGTGGAGATGTCCTCTCCTTTCTCTTCCAGGTTCTTGGTGACTTCCTGCTTCCTCTCCTCCACGTGGCTTTCTCTGTGCCTGAATTTTTTCTGATCTTAAAGGCCCCCAGTAATCCAGATTAAGGCCCATCTTGATTCCACTGGCCACACTTTAACTAAAAAATAGCATTTTCAAAAGGTCCTATTTACAATGGGTTCACACCCACAGGAATGGGATTAAGATTACTTAATTCAGTCTACCACAGTCTTGCTTATAGGTTTGAATACTTGCTAATTGTCTCTTCCCTTACACTAGATTTTAATCTTAATAAGAGCATGATGCTTGTTTACCATGTTCACAACTATCTACTCAGCTCCAGGCATATCACATAGTAGGTATGAAATGACATTTTTTGATTGAAAAAAATAAATGGGAACTCCTGGATCATACCCCGAGGAACTGGCCTACAAGAGCTTGGTACACTTGAAGTTAAATAATATTCTCTCAATCAGTTTTTTCTCCATGATCATCAGAAATTTTCAGAAAAAAATAATTTTTGTGAAAAATATATATTCCTGTCAAATATCAGGGGTCCTTAAGTTGCAAAGGTCAATTCTTGGAATTCTCTGACTACCAGAAGCTTCTATGGTCATGCTGCCCTTTGTTTAACTTTCTGTGGTTCTCTCTCTTCTCAGGACTGCTACCTCATTGTGTCCTCTTGAGACACTGCATAGTTGTCTCTGTTGGTAAAAAGAAAGATAGAAGTTTATGGGCTCTCTGTTATCTCCCTGCCAGGTTGTAAGCTATTGGGGGACAAGGGCTGGTTTATGCTTACTTTTGTGCGCCCACAACACCTAGCACAGCACACAATGAGTGTCTGTTGGTTGACTTGAAATAAATAGGATTGAATTAAACCCCTAACTCTTATGTCTGCCACAGTGACCTAAAACTTGACAATGTGATGCTGGATTCTGAGGGGCACATCAAGATTGCTGATTTTGGCATGTGTAAGGAAAACATCTGGGATGGGGTGACAACCAAGACATTCTGTGGCACTCCAGACTACATCGCCCCTGAGGTAAAAGCGGACGGGACCCCCGAGATACATCTGTGTTGTGTCAGTGTCTTCCCTGCTCCCAAGGTGGCTGTGTTAGAGCTGGGAAAGGTAGAGGGTGGCAAATCTTGGGCTGGTCCTTATTCTGTACTCTAAAATCATTCCTTTGAGATCACACATGCAAATTAACTTAGCATACATCCAGAAGCTCAAGCCCAAAATACATCAAGGTTTGGGAGAAAATTTAAATAAAACTCAAAAGAACCATCCACCACACATCAGTAAAATTCTTTGTCAAGCTGCTATGGCTCATGGCCATATGATAGCTCCTAATTATGACATTGAAATGTTTGTTGAGAGAGGATGGGGGCAGAGGGAGGGGCAAGGGGAGAAGAGAAGCAAAGAAGGGAGAAATTCCCTGGGCTTACATAGAGCCTGCGAATGGACAGGCATGTGGCAGTTGAGATAAACTCTGGAAGACTCAGAGTTTTTCTCTTCCAGTGATTAAGATATAAACAGAAGGGTAAATGTTTAATTATAGTGCTTCCCTCCCTTCCCAAAGGAAATGGTCAGGTGCAGAATACATTTTCCCAACATGTCGCGGCTCAATAATTTGTGCCAGATGATAGCACTCTCTTTTCTCTGAATTGGTACTTAGAAAGGTGGCATTCTGCAATCTGTTACTGGGTTTTTTAGTGAAGGAATTGGAGGTGTGGTACAGTCTTAGAAATGGGCATTTTAGAGTTCCTCTTTTCTTGACGGTCACTTACTTGATTTGTAACAATGGTGATGGGAGTTTCCATGTAATTAAGTAATTCAGCACAAAATTTAAAAACTGCACATTCTTTTACTAAAGCTGTTCTTCTTTTTGGATCCTAGTTTATAAACACACACACAGGTAGAAAAGTCCTTAAATTGTGGTACTATTTTCTAATAATGAACAATAGGAGGCAAACTCAATGGCCATCAGTAAAGGAATGATTAGCTAAAATAAGCTACATCCATATTAGGAAATATTATGCAGCCCTTACAAATATCAGGTTAAATTTGTATGAACACACTTGGAAAAAATAGCCGTCAATGGGGAATGGGCAATAGGCTAAGATTTAGTTTTAATGTGGAATACTATTAGGCATCAATTCAAAGGTGTGAGTTCGAAATATATGTAAATATGGGGAGACCTTAAAGATATATTGCTGAGAGAATAAAAATAAAGGTGTATAATGATAAATACAATATGATACCACTTATGGAAAACAACCACAATACACATAACACTACTATATGTTTTCCGTGAGTATGTATAACAACCACAATACACATAACACTACTATATGTTTTCCGTGAGTATGTATATATGCAAATAAAAGCATAGAAAATCTGGAAGATTCCAGACTGACATTATAATATTGGTTACCTCTGAGGATAAGGGCATGATAAAGGGAAATTTAGCTCAATTTAAAGTAATTAAAATTTTTACAAGGTAAATGTATTTGTGTATTACTTGAGTAATTAAAAAGTAATCCTTAGAAAATTAATATTTTATTAGGGCCCAGTGGAATTTTTCCCATGTGTTGTACTTTGGTCTATTAATATTTTGTTAATTGGGTTATCAGACACTATCTATAACACAGTTCCTTGACGTGCCATGAGTTCAATAATCTCTGGTTCTCATCTCTAGTTGAACTTTAGAATCACATGAGAAGCCTTTAAAATATAGGATGCCCAGAGCCCACCTCAAATCATTTGAGTCAGAATCTCTGCATGGTGGGGTCCAATATCTGGTTTTTTTCAAAATTTCCCACTTGTAAAATGGTGCGATTGCTGTGGAAAATAGTTTGGTGGTTTCTCAAAAAGTTTAACATAGAACTACCACATGATCCATCAACTCCACTGCTAGGTATGTACCCAAAAGCATTAAAAGTGGGAACTCAGATGCTTGTACATCAATGTTCATAGCAGCATTATTCACAGAAACTAAAGGATAGAAACAACTTGAGTGTCCTTTAAAGGATGAACAGATGGACAAAATGTGGTATACCCACACCATGGAAAATTATTTGCTCATAAAAAGGAATGAAGTATTGATACATCCCACAATATGGATGAACCTTGAAAATATTATGCTATGTGAAATAAGTCAGGCACAAAAGGACAAATATTTTATGTAGTTATATGAAATATCTCGAATAGGCACATTCATAGGGACGAAAAGTAGATTGGAGGTTACTAGGTACAGGAGGTAGGGACGAATGGTGAGTTATTGCTTAATGGATACAGAGTTTCTGTTTGGGGTGATGAAAATTTTTGGAAATAGGTAGTAATGATGGTTGCACAACATCATGAATGTCATTAATGCCAATGAATTGTATGCTTAAAAATGACCGACAGGCAACTTTTAGTTATGTGTATTTTACCACGCACAAAAAAAGTTGCCAGTTGATTGTGATGTAGGTAAGTATTGAGTATGTCACTGATGAAATCGCATCCTCCTGGACCCACTGAGGGGAGGGATGAGCTGCAGGTCGGTGTTCATCCTGACTTTGCCCTTAACTAGCCACGTCACCTCTGGCAACTTCTTTCGCCTCCTTGGGTTCTATTTTTCTTTGTAAAAGGATTAACTTGTTGGGTTGTCACGAGGATCAAATAAAACATGAAGTACTTTAAAAGTGTGAAAACACTTTCAATGAGAAGTGTTCTCACAGAAAGCTTTCCCTTCAGTCTCGTTTAGTTAATTCTCCTTGGAGTGTGTTTCTGATTTTAGAGTAGAAGCTGAGGTGGGGAGATGGAGCTCAATAAATAACCAAGTTTGCTGAGATACCTTTTTTTTGTGTAAAGCAAGCAATAACTGAATTAGAGAACATTCTAGTAATAGCTAACATTTTGGGGGCATGAAATATGAGAGGCACATAGTATCTCATACAGCCACACAACCCCCCATAAAAGAGATATTATTGTTAACTTCATTTTATAGAGGAGGAAACTGAAGCTTAAAAAGTTAAATAACTTCCCCAAGGTTATAAGTCAGGATTTCTTCAGAGAAACGTTTTATTTGGAGTCAAATATATATATTTATAGTTATATATTTATCTGTATAAAGAGATTTTTATAGAATTTGGTTCACATGACTGTGGGGATTGGCATGCCAGAAGTCTGCAGGGCACGCTGCAAGCTGGACACTCTGATGAAGGTGAAGTTGTATTCCCAAGGAGAAGCTGGCTGGCTGGAGAAGAGGCAGAAATTCTTCTTTTTGACTGCTGAAATCCTCAGTTCTGCTTTAAGACCTCTAACTGATTGGATGAGGAGATTCCCCTCATTGCTGAGGACAATCACCTTTGTTGATTGTAGATGCAATCAGCCGAGATGCAATCAGCTGACTATAGATGCTAATCCATCTATGAAATACCCTCACAGTAACAATCAGGCCAGTGCTTGCTTGACCAAACAACTGGACACTGTAACCTAGCCAAGTTGACACATGAAATTAACCATCACAGTTGGTAAATAGCAGAGTCAGGATTCAAAGTCTAGACTGACTGACCCTCAAACCTTAGTCCTTGACCTTTGCTGTATCTACTCTTAACCCCTTTGATACCCTTTAGTTTTATACTCCTACATACTGAAAGATGGATGGCCATACAACCATTCTAGACACCACCATGCTCTGGCAATTTGGCAATCTCTGTTAAAAATCTTAAAACCCATTTGATCCACCAATCCTACTTTGAAGAATTTATCTTAAGGAAATAATTGGACAGAAGTCTGAATATTGAATTATGAGAATATCTATTGCAGCATCAGAAGAAACCTAGTCAATTGGGAATTAACAAAAAGATACTGGTCTATCCATCAATAGAATGCAATGCAGAGGTAAAAACTGATTATGTCTGTGTACAAATAACAGCATGGAAAGTTTAAGTGAAGAAAGCACTTTACTAAAGGTTCATATTAACAAAATGTTTATGTCTATGCAAAACACACAGTTTAATATGCCATCATAGGAAAGAGTCTGGAAGGAAATAGACCAAAAAGGTAATGATAATATTTTCTTTTGTTGGAGGATTTTGGGTGATTTTCATTTTATTCTCTTATATTATCTATATATTTTTTTAAAACTGTAATGAATGTTTTTACTTTTATAATGGAAAAAAAAAAAAAAACAACAAAAAGACAGTTTCTCTTCTTAAAATTACCATACCCACCGTGTCAAAATAAAAAAACATCATGCGCTTGAAAAGGCAATGTGACTTCCACAGATGTTTCCCCTGCTGCAGATGCCTCTGTAAAGGACATCTGTCATTTCCTGGCTAGCTAAGGTAAAGAAACGGTTCAGGTGCACAGTGGGCTCCCTGTTTGCTCGTCTAGGCCCTAGACTGCATCTGGGACCGCGACAGCCCCTGTCATCATTCACAAAAGACAGTTGGTAAGGAAGAGCTCTCCCCCAACCAGCACCCCCACCCCCACCGCCCGCAGCGCAGCTCCACTCGCACAGTAGGAGAAGCGTGTTTTTTTCAGTTTCTAGAGGCGACGTGAACTAACGTGAACTTACATACCTCCCTGATGGAGTGCCGTCTGTTTTTCCAGATAATTGCTTATCAACCCTATGGGAAGTCCGTGGATTGGTGGGCATTCGGAGTCCTGCTGTATGAAATGTTGGCTGGGCAGGTAATTGAATTTTAAGTGATTTGTAAGAAAAATCCTCTCCCCCACCCCACCCCTCCCAACCATCCACGTGGTTTCTTTAGAAACACGTATGGGCTTCATACTCCGCTAACAAGCCGAACCTCTATGGCTTCCATTGCCTGAGAGGTTCACTAATCTGTTGGCCATTTTTCCTTGTCCTCTCCCTGAAAGTCCCAGAATGCTACCTGACTTGTGGTCCCTGTGGGGGAGGGTCTGCTGGTTTAGGGTGGTTAAGGGAATTCAGGTAGAGAGTCTTCTTATCCCACCCTCTCCTTGGTCCCACAGGCACCCTTTGAAGGGGAGGATGAGGATGAACTTTTCCAGTCCATCATGGAACACAATGTGGCTTATCCAAAGTCCATGTCCAAGGAAGCTGTGGCCATCTGCAAAGGGGTGAGTAAGCAAACCCCTTAAAGCTTGTGGCCAAGTCCACCATGTACAGTGGTGCAGGTCGTGCCCTGCACAAGGACACCCAGCGAGGGGGCGAATGGAGACTGAATTCCACCCCTCATTCCACTTGCCAAACCGCAAGCCCTGGCACTGAGCTGCCACCGCCCAGAAGACGTGGGCGCTTTTTACTAATTTGCACAAAAGCACCCGAAGAGACCTGTCTGCAACGGCCTCTTGCTGTTGGCTGTGCTCCAGCCTCTAGCCCAGCCCAGGGCAGTGCTTACTGAGTGAAAGAGGTGGGAAGCACAGGGGCTTTGCTGAAACCTGGAGCCTACGGGAAGGGGCTCGAGGGGTCCGTGGCACAACTCGGGCTGCGCTGCTCTACTCTGCTGCTTGTGTGTTTAGTTAATGCCAAGAGCGTGTAACCTGTGTTCTGAGAAAATATCAGGTAGCATTGAGTTTAATGAATTCTCTGGATAAGCCGACCCAAATCCAGTGCCTCAAACCCCCACGCCCCTGCACACACAAATGGCTGAAAGTGTGTGCACGTTCATATATGTGAAGGTGGTGCAGATTGCACCTGTGAAGAAAGCAAGATGTGCTTAAGAATTGCTGGTTATGCATTTTGTGTTAGGTGAGACCACGCATTTTGTGTTAGGTGAGACCGTGGACATCAGTGCCCTCACCTGTGGTGCTTTCAAGATGGCCTGAGGTGCTTTATCAGAATGTACATAGCTTTATCCCAGAGGTTAAGTCTAGGCATCTGTATTTTGAAAAAAGTTCCCATGTGGCTCGAAAACTACTGCCTTTAAAGACATTCTCTAAATGTGATAACTCTTCAACAATTTTTAAAGATTATATAGTGACATGAAGATTCTTAGGACTCTATGAAAGTGTTAAAACCATGCTATGGGACCCCTGAGAATTTGGCCCAGGGAGATGCCTTTATAAAGTATTAGCTCTCCTACCAGTCAGGGGCGCAGGTGAGTTCTCATCTGCGTGCCTGATTAAACCAGCGCTGCTGTCCTAGATCCCTGGGCTGCTTGCAGATTTCCCATTGCTGCGATAACCCAGCCCAGCCCTTCCAGACACCAGTCAGCTGCCATCTGAGCTGGCTCTGGCGATGGAAAGCTGGAAAACTCAAGCTGGGCCACCCTTCCAGTCTAAAAGCACCTTGCCCCCCTGCCTAAATTCCCACTCCTAGTAAATCACCGGAGCTTTGTGTTTTAGCTACATAGGCTAAGATGCAAATATCCCTGGGGAAACCCATGCTCAATTACTCTCCATCCCCTAACATCCTAGAGTGAATTGGTTGAAAGTATTTTCTTTGAGGGTGTGACGCAGGGAGAGGGAAAACGAGGAGCAGAGAGTAGAGACCCCGAGTTTCATTAGGAGCTTGAACAAGGCCCAGGGAAGAAATCAGGCAGAGACTAAGGCCAGTAAAGACCTCTGTTGACATTTTATTGGAGTTGGGGGAGGAGAGAGGTCATATACTGAGCTTTTAATTTGCTTAATTGCCAATTTTTAAATATCAGGAGCTCTCCTATAAATATTCAGCTTTCCAGCTTCTCTTGAAAAATAAAATCTTGCCATGCCAGTCTTTCATTCCTACGAAGTTATCGTCATCTGGACTGGAAGCCATTGCTCCGTTTAGATGGGGCATGTCTTCTTGAATTTGTAAAAATCCTCATCTGGTCCGCTTCCATCTGGGTTCAAATCCTCGTCCTGGCATTATTAGCTCTATGACCTTGGGGAAATTGTTCAGCCTCATCTGTAGACTGGGGATAATAATAGCACTACCTCATAGGGTTCTTTTATGATTAAATGAGTTAATGCATGCAAAGAACTTAGTTGAGGGGCTGGCACTCTGCTCAAAAACCCTTGGGTTATTAATACTATTATTACTAATGCTGGCACTATTATATTACATGTCGGGCCCCTCTTGGCATTTGAGTTTGCATCCCCTGGGATAGGAATTTTAAAAGTGGGGGACTTTGGAGACTGAAAGACCCTTTGCACATCTCAATCCTTTCACTTCCTGGGTGCATGGTCTTCCTGGCTACAAGTTCCTTTGCATCTCTGAGCTTCTGTTTCTTTGGGTACAAAAATGGAATAATACTTCTCATTTAGCAGAGGTATTGAGAGCATTAAATGAGCTGACATAAGTGAAAGCTCCTTGCATGGTGCTGACGCACAGTAGGTGCTCAGTACAGTACACGCTCATTTTCTTCTCCTTCGCAAAACTGCCCTGCCTGGGCAGCTGGGGTTTCTAAGTGGGTCATGGAGGAGAGATGATTTTCCAGGTCAACTGCATTCAGCTTCAGCTCCAATTAGCAGTTTCTCTGGTAGAGCAGATTTCTATTAATTTAAGACCCATAACCTTTGGGATTAACCGGGATGACTTTCTTGCCATTGGGTTTGGGGACCTATCTGAGTCGAGTGAGTTGAGTCCAATATAGACTCTTTCTTCGAGGGAGACACTCAAAAGAAGGGGTGATGCTTCAACAAACAGCCAATCCCGTTCTCCTGAACGGCGGGCTCCTGGGGATGCATCTGGGAGGTGATCAGAGGTTGGAATGGTGCTTATATCCTTGATGTCCATATTGCTTCAGGCACGTCAGAGCAGAGTGCTTGAGCTGCGCAGAGACGCTGTGTTAGTACTGGATGTTTCTGCAGTGGCTTTCCTCCACTGGACATCCTCCTGCTTAGATGGAAATCAGACAAGACTTTTGAAAACAGTCCGCTTTCCAGACGAAACAGTGTCCCATACATACCCATCCCATTAAAGGCCTTATTTTCCACCGTAAAAATTTTAGTATAATTTGCTCAGATTTCCACTCCCACTTTGAACAAACTTAAAGCAGACAGAAACCCACATGGGCCACATGTTGTAGTAAAAACATGCAGAGACCACTAGCAAATTGCTGCAAAAGCTCTGGGCCAGGCGGATATGTTCAGAGGCCGGCTCTGCTACTTAGCTGTGTGACCTTGGACAAATGAATTTATTTCTCTGGACCTAGTTTCTTAATTTGGAAATTAGGGTTAATATTTGCTGAGGCCTCAAAGTGTTGTTATGATGCTTGAAGAGGTAATGGCTGGGAAGCCTTTAACACGTTCTCGATACACTGAAGCCATCATCGATATTGTTAGTATCAGGGCTAACCAAGACCTCAGAGCCCTTTCTTTCCTGAGTCTATACAAATTCCAAAGCTTGGCTCAATCTGTTTGCATTCCATAAATCTTTCCCGACCAAGTCAGGCCCCAAAGCTCCCCAAGTTTTGGAGTTAAGTAGAGGTGGGGTCAAATTCCATATCCGCCACTTACTGTCTCTGTTCGTTGTTTACCTCTCTGAGTGCCAACTGCCTTGTCATTCAAATAAGAAAAATAGTATACCACCTCATTGGGGTATAGTGAGAATCAGGTAAGATCATGCATGCAAATAAAGAAGTAGTAGCTTAGAACATAAGTGCCCAGTAATTTTTTTCTCCTGGAAGATCAGGCATATATGAAAATTATGTGCTTGTGTGTGTGTGTGTGAGTGTGTGGAGTGGGAGGTATTTTCTGACCATGAATTATTTTGTTAGCAGGAATCCGGCTAAGCTGAATGTCCAACAGAGTAGGTGTGAATTTTTGGGTACATTTCCACACAATTGGCAAGTCCTGGGCAAAAAGCTAAGGATTCTAAAGCCATGAACTATTTGGCATCAAAGTCACCTCTGTGAAGCTTCTTAGACTTGTATTTTCCAAACACTTTTTTTTTCCCTCTTTGGATCCCTCCTGTGGGTCATTTGTTTATTTGTTTGGATTTTTAAAAATCATCGATTTCTCTGTCTCTACTCTTGCATTTACTGAAATCTTGATATCAGAGATATTCTCATGCTGCTTTGGATTCATTTGCAAGAGGAAGCCTGTCTGGTTTCATCTCAGAGCATCTATTCATCTTATTATTTAGCACTGGCTCAGAGACCCAAAGATGGAGGTTTTTGATAATTAAGTAATTTAAATGGAGCACCAAAGAAACCTTGGGGGAGTTGAGTATAATGTGTGCTACAGGGGAAATGAGCTGGGCTAGGTTTTGACTATTTAATGAGCTTTCGAAAGTAATTACTTGAAACTTGGGTCCATTTGACTAATATTTTTTCTTCTGTTTTGTCATTTTCACAAGTGCTTTACTGAGAAATGCAAATAGTGTCTGAATGAAAGTGGCCTTTGCCTTGATTGGGAATGATCAACCTCCAGTTTTCCCATGGTGGGGGGAGGGGAATTTGAAGATATTGAAACCGTTTTCAGTAAACGCACCAATAATTGCAGAAAACTCTTTCTTGGGCCACAATGTATCATGTAACATTTCTAACTTGAAGTTTTGGGCCACATTCAGGCTTGCTCCAGGAGGAGTAGCAGCAGGCACTGTTGTTAGATCCTCCTATTACAAAGACTTGGCTGGGAAATTATGACTGGGATGAAAAGCAAAAAATTAAAATTAGTCGAAGCTCTTCACTGTACTTTCTTTCCTAATCGATTGGAGTAACAGTTTCTGAGCGCTTCCCATTGCCTCTTCCGAAATCCATTAAATTCAACGTCTCTCTTTTTCTTGAAGCTAATGACCAAACACCCGGGCAAACGTCTGGGTTGTGGACCTGAAGGCGAACGTGATATTAAAGAGCATGCGTTTTTCCGGTATATTGATTGGGAGAAACTTGAACGCAAAGAGATTCAGCCCCCGTATAAGCCAAAAGCTGTAAGTAAACAGTTCTCTCTGTCAGGTTTCATCTACACAGCACATTCTCTTGCTCTCCTACTGTGTGTGCTCTGACTGTATCTGAGGGGTAGACATTGCTTTGTCTACTCTATAGATACCGTATGTGCTCACATTTGTGCACAAAGCCACTATGTGGGGGAAAAAAAAAAGGGAGATTTCCGTTCACACAGCCTGGCTTTGTACATACAGGAAATACAATTGATATTGAGTTTTTGTTTTATTGATTCAATTATTGTAACTGTCTTAGCTGACAAATTTTGGGGAACCATTCTTTGGTGAGCAGAGTTCAGATCCATATCCAGACTGTGATAAAGAATCTAATTTTGCCCTTGTTCCTTCCTTGGTTTGATTGTGTCATTTTCTCTTCATACTGACATTGAAAAGGTCATGTTGTTTATCTCAACAGTATTAAATTTAATTCTGAAACATAAACTACGTCTGAGTCAGTAAATTAGACAGCCATTCACCAGCCAACTCCCACCCAAGATGAAACAAGAATGAAGCAGAAGCTGAAGCGCTTCCTCACGGGAGCTTTGGGTGTAGATACAGCTTTGAGATCATTTTTACAGTGTAAGGATAAAAGTTTCACATTTCCCAAAGTCATGTGCTCATGGGGAGGGTTTTTCCTCCCCAAAGACTCAGCAGGGAGTACTTGTCAGCATCAGGGAGGCGGAGTTTGCACCTGAATTAATCAGAACTGTGATTCTGCTGGGAGGATATTTCTTTGTCAGATTAAGTAGAGTGGAGACTGGTGACTTTATTATGGGTTGTAAAACTACCGACTGAGGCTGAAAAGTGAACATAAACACTGTCATGGAAACCCAGCATTCTAAGGACCTTGGATGATAAGGATGGAGAAAATGATGATGGTAATGATGGTTATTTTTATATTATTATTGCTATGAATTTCTTGGGCACTTATTATGTGCCAGGCACCATACTAAGCACTTCATATGTAATATCTAATTAAATCTGCAAAACAACCTATTAAAGCAGGTGCTATAGTCTATGTTATCAAAGAGGACATGGAGGCCCAGAGAGGTTAAGTGCTCTGTCCAAGGTCAGTCAGTATGTGATGAAGTGAGGATTTAAACCTGTCGGAATGCCCAGGGGCAGAGCTCTGAAAACAGCCTCCCAGGTGATTCTCATGTCTCCCCAGCACTGCACCTTCCTCTCCATCCCATATCACACAGATCTACAGCATCCCTGATGAATCCTATCTCTCTCTGGATACTTTCTGGTGTTGGGAAGCCAGAGATCCTGTAGAGGCAACCAATTTCACCTTCTAATTGTTGCAAGTTTATATATTGATATCAAATCAGCCTTCCCAGAACTGCCGCTGGCTGGGTCCTTAGAGCCCCTTTCTTTTTCTGTAGAGCATCCTTCAGACATTTGCAGATGCTGGTCTTAGACTCCAGAGTCCTGTGATTTCCAGGTGACATCACTCTCAGGTGCCTATTGTCCTCCAGGTAGTCAGCATCCATCGAAAGATACAGACAGTGGATTGAACACACTATTCCAGATGGTGTCTGACTCTTGCGAATACGGTGGGATTCTCTTGATTGTTTTAGAGCTGGCGAACTTGGACGAGTCAGTTCTCCTCTCTGCACCTCTGTTTCTTCCTCTGTAAAATAGGAATGATAATAGTTTCTACATCACAGGCTCATTATAATGCATAAAGCACTTACTGTGAGCCTGATACAGAAGAAGCACTCCAGGAGTGGTGGTCATTATTTTTGTTAGCCGTATCAAGCATTGATCGAAGCCTAGGGTGCAGGGTCTTTGAGGGGCAGAACGGTGCCAAGTCCTGCTAATGCTGTTCCTTTGGATTATGTCAGGGTGTGCACTTGGGATTGGGGGAGGACACTGAATGCTATAGGCAGTATCATCACTTTTAATGAACCATTTGGAGGAAGCTCAAAAGGCAATCCGGAAGAGAAGAGTAGGTTCTTCATTCCAAGGTGGGACACAACTTATTTGTTTTCTTTGTGGAGCTGTTTATGAGGTCTCAAAACATGGACTCACCTGCCTCACTTGGCTGGAGGAAAGATGCAGATTTCCCTATTACCCCCAGCATTGAAAGCAGTAAGCATTTAGGGTTCATTCTATCATTGTAGAGCAGTGGTTCTCAAAGTGTGGTCCCTGGGCCAGCAGGATCAGCCTGGGAACTTATTAGGAATGGATTCTCAGGTCCCACCCCAGACCTCCTGAATAAGAAACTCCAGGGATGGGGCCCAGTGACCTGTGATCTAACAAACCTGCCAGGTGATTTTGATGCATGCTTAAAGCTGTAGAGTTTTAGAACAGACAGAAGCCAGAGGAATGTAGCAAGAATAATCTCTTTAAGAGGAAAGCACTGGTTCTCATTCCAGTTGGGGCAGTGGAGCTATGGCTTTTGGGAACAGGTCACAGATTCAGAGATCTACAGAGGCCAGGCTGATATAACGTCAATGAGGAAAGGGGATCATGTGCGAGCGAAGAGAGAGTGGTGAGGACAGAGGCAAACCAGAGAGCAGGGGAGCTATCTGAAAGGCTCAGCTGGTATTCCTCACCAGTGGTGTGCACTCCCAGGATGCAGGCTTAGCATTGCTCCGTCTTCACAGTGTTCATTAGAAGCTGGAAATCTAGATTTGTATATGAAATCTAATTTTAGATATATTGGCAAGAAATTTTAAAAAATTAAACACAATAGTGCAGGCCAAATAAAGCACACCCATGAGCCATATATGGCCCATGGACTGCCAGTTTGTAACTTTTGGGGTAGTGATTTTATGAAGTCAGTAGTGCTGCCTATTTACAGTCAGAATCCATTCTCATTAGTTAGGTATTTTGATTATTCATTCAATAATGAATATAAAAGGCCCAGCCCAGGGAAGTGGATGTGGCTCAAGCAATTGGGCTCCCATCTACCATATGGGAGACCCCGGGTTCAATTCCCGGGGCCTCCTGGTGAATGCAAGCTGGCCCGTACTGCAGATAGCTGGCGGCTGGTGCCGTGGAGAGCTGACGGCCCATGCCGCGGAGAGCTGGTACAGCAAGATGACGCAACAAAGCAAGACACAGAGGAGAGACAGTGAGAGATGCAGCAGACCAGGGAGATGAGGCAGCTTGGGCGACTGAGTGCCTCTCCCACACCAGAGGTCCTGGGATTGGTTTCCAGTGCCTCCTAAAGAGAAAAAAAGCAGACACGGAAAGCACACGGCGAATGGACACAGAGAGCAGACGGCGAGTGCAAAACAATGGGGGAGAGGGGGAGAGGAATAAATAAAAATCAAATAAATTTAAAAAAAAAAAGACCCAGCCCAGTGTCTGGCTCATAGAAAGCACTCAGGAAAAGGTAACTGTTATTATAATTGGTAATACAAAAATTGATAATAATTGGTAAATATCACCAAGATTCTTCAACTGTTCTGCATTTGATTTGGTTTCCAACCAGCCAATGTCTGGAATTCCCTCTTGTGGGTTTAACAATGACATTCAACTACCGTTGACTAGACCAAATACTTTAAGATGCTCTGCCACCAGCTCTAAGTGGAAGTAGCCACTGCCCTTGACCCCCTTAGACTGCATTAGAAATAATCATGGACATACCACCCACCCATTAGATGCCTGACCTTAGAGCCCCTCACCCCCACCCCGGGATCTCACATTTCCCCTTCCCCTGCCCTTCTTCTCCGTCTGCCGCTGCCAAAAGGCCCGTGGGGAGGGTGTGCAGAGTTCCGTGTGCCTTGTGGGATATTAAAAGGCAGGCATGTATCTGTCAGTGTTTCTGATTCATGCAAGCTATTAAAGTGACTGCGGTGAGAGGAAAAGCAAGGGGCAATAACAGAGGAGTATATTCAAGCATCAGTAAAGGGTGCTATTATTGGAAGTTCATTAAAATAATTTTAATGGCTTTTAAAAGTTGTTCTCAATGCCATGTTTTCTTATGGCAAGGAGCTGTGTGCAGAGTATTGTTCAAATCAGTACTGAAATATGCTAGCTTTGGTGTATCGTGCAAGGAGTGTTTTTAGCATATTGTACAAGAGTAATGTTTTTTTAAAATGTGTGTCTGGTTATGTCACTCTCTCACCTAAACTGCCCCCACCCTTGATGATTCCTTCTTGCCCCCAGGATATCTGTTGCTCCTTAGCATACATGGCTTTTGAGGTCTTCCAAGATCAGGCCTCTGCCTTCTCTCCCACTTCAGCTCCTGACTCCCAAGCTTCCTTCAGTTCCTCAAGCACACCATACCTTCTCTCCCCTTCCCAGCTTTGTTCTTGCAGAGCCATCTACCTGGGATGCTCAAAGTCCTTTCCCTTGCTCCTTCCCTCTCTGTAAATCAGTAGAATGTCACGCACTCAGGGAGGCTCTTCCTGATATCTGGAGCCACTGGTGTTCTACCAACAAACTCATCACGCTTACTCTTTGTTCAATAAAATGTCTGTCTTTCTGAGTATACTATAAGGTGGTGACTGTCTTTTTCTCTGTTGAATCCAAGTGCTTAGCATAGGAGTTAGCTCATAATAGGTGCTCAATAATTTTTTACTGAATGAATGAATGAATAATTGAATGGCTATAAAGCAGGAGCTGTAATACACTGTGCTGTGCAACATAAGGAACTCTTCAGGGATGTCTATTAGAACATCAGGTGGTTTTCCCACATACAGCAGGGTGTCTCAGATAAATTGGTTGTCGTATACGTTACCACCCTATTTGTAAAGGGCTGTAATTTGGGTGCTGAATTGTACACTGCCATGTCATTGGGTGATTGCATAGTGTGCTGTAGCATAGAGTGAGCTGGTGAAGGATATGAAGATGCAATGCATTCAGTCATTGGGCTTTGGCTAGAGAGGGCTGTGACTCTTGCCATTGACTATTGCCAGGGCTAAGGGTGCAATAAACTTTAATATGTACACACGAATCCCCTGGACATCTTGTTGTGATGCAGATTCTGATTGAGCAAGGCTTGGGTGGGGCCTGGGATTCTGCACTTCTGACAAGCTCCCAGGTGCTAGGACGCTACTGGGCCACAGACTGCACTTTGCCTAGCAAAGGCAGAGCACAGCACCACAGGGTGCAGCTGGCCAATGAACGGAAGGGCCGATTCTGTTGTGGTCAGTGTGCCGTGTAGTGGGCTGAGGGCTGTAGGGAAGAGTTGTATAAGGTTTAGTACAGAATGTGCTGAAGAAATGTGGTTCGGGCACAGGGCAAGCTGTTGTGTTTTAGCATGTGGTGATTGGGAGGTGGTGTGTGTGTGCTCGAGGCCAGAGGATATAGGATTGAGCAGCAGGCTGAGAAGCACTGTGTTCTGGTTCTGTCCCCTGTGGAGCCATTGCCAGGTGCCTGTGAGTCATCCAGACAGCATGGATTTACTGAGGTTAGGTACTGTTCTAGATGCTGGGAACCCAGCAATAAAAATAACAAAAATCCCTGCCCTGATGGAGCTTATATTCTACAGGGAAGAGGCAAATAATAAACATATAAATAAGTGAGGTATGCAATGCATTATAAGGCAATACAAATTATGGAGGAAACTAAAGCAGGGGTGGGGGACTGGGAAAGCCAGGTCTGGGAGAGGTCAGTTTTCAATAGGATGGTCAGGGGAAAGTCTCATTGAGAAAGTGACATTTCAGCAAAGACAGGAAGAAGTTGAGGGAGTGACCATGTTTATATCTGGGGGAAAGTGGTTTGAGCGGTGAGAACAGGTGCAAAGGCCCTGAGGCAGGAGCTTGCCTGGCATGTTCAAGGAAGAGCAAGGAGGTCGGGTGGCTGAGCTGAGTGAGCAAGGGAGAGAGGAGGTGGAGATGAGATAAGAAAGGCCATGGGAGAGGCAGAGGGTGCAGGCCACTATGGGATTTTTGGATTTTCCTACAACTAAAAGGGGTAGCCATTGTGAACAGAGAAGTGGCACAATCTGACTTTGGTCTTGAGAGGATTACTGTCTGCTGTAGACAGAATCAGGGAGACCAGTTGTGAGGTTCTTGGCAAGAGGTGGTGGTAGCTTGAACCCAATGGTGGCATGTAGGAGCTGCTTGAGAGCCTCCAGGTTGCTTCATCCCGGCCTCCCCAACCCTTCCCTGGTTCCTGGCATGTCGTAGGCACTCAGTAATTACCCCTGCAGGGGACTGAAGGAATGGATGAAAGAAGAATCCCTTCAGATTGCCTGCATGTTTGCTCCTCGAGTATGACAGGTGGTAGCCACATGTTGGTGAAGAGGAGGATTAGCTAATGAAATAGGTTATCAGGAAAGCGTCTGTAGTTCAGAGTGCTGGGGAGCATGGCTGTGCAGTGGGTTGTGCTTCCTCCTGTCAGTGTCTCTTGTGTCCGGGTTATGTGGCTTAGAATTTTGCAGTGTTGTAGTAGTGGGTACATTGAGGCTACACAGTGGGTGACTATGTTTTATTACAGAATTTGTAGTATATCTGCTATCATGTCGTAGTACTGTGTCATGATATGCTGATATGCTAGTGCTGTATGAATAATTTGAAATGCCCGACAGAGCTTTTGATGGCATTCATATAGAATTATGAATTCCTTTAGTGAAGTCCTTTCCCCCGTCCTTTGTGAGGCTCCCTATAGTGCCCGTGACACTTAGTGCAGGGCTCATTGTGAAAACTAGGGACGGGCATATGCCTTGAGCTCAAGGTGCCAGTTGCACCAAAGAGGCAGCCTTGCATCCACTTACCTAGTAGGCAGCAAAGAAGCAGCAGGTGGAAGAGAGAAAGGTAAGTAGGCCACAAAGATGCCCTGCCCCACGACGCCACGTGGAGTCTCCAGCTCCAGAGTGTGCATTGGCCTGCCTGCTAGTAAACGTGGCTCTGTGATAGTTCCAATATATGATCAAGCTGATTGTCAGTCCACTCTGGGCAGAGGAACGGATAGACGAGAAGTACACCTTGGGCAGAGCCCCTTCACCTTCATCTGGACATTGTCTCCCGGGCAACCATCTGGTCCTATCTAGACGTGATCAGCTCGCTCACTCCCGCCTTCCTTCCATTCCTGCCTGTGTGCCAGGCCTCAGTTTCCAACACAACCTGCAAGATGGACTGATCCCAACTACTTCTGTCCTTGTCACCTCTTCTCATCTTCATTTTACATAAAGCCTGGTTATTTGAGTCATCTGCAGCTCATGAAAGCCTTAGAATCTTGAAAACTGAAAAAGCACAGCTCCTTGTCCCCATTCTACTTTATCCCAGGCTTTTGTTTTAATAGTGTTTTCTAAATAGTGCATAGGTTATCGGATCACCTACCGTTGCCCACGTCCTCTGGGAGTCTAAACGCTGAACTGCTGCAGAAACTAAATCACGCTCGCAGAACCTGGTTTCTCGGTAATTCTGTCATCTGAAAATATTGTTTATGTAGCTGAGGGCAAAAGCTTCAAGTACTGCTTTAATGAGCTGCAATTCTCTTCATGTGACATTCGGCTCCAAATCCAATTGCCCTTTACACCAGATGAGTAAGTGTCTCTGTGCATCTGAATGTATGTGTTTGATGTGTTGACATTTCTGAATTGAAGCCAGAAAGTGTAACCTTTGTATGTTTGCTATTGAAACTCCAAATTCAAGGCTCAAGAAAGGGTTCTAACTTTTACCCAATATGATTTATTTAAGCATAGAAGCTAGTTCCCCCAAAGAACCAAATACTGAAGAAAACCATACCTTTTTACCTTTTTCATTGCAACTGAAAATAATTCTCATAAAACCTGTACTATTCAAATATATTGTAAAAAAATCTAGAGATATATATTAAGATGGGCATTTTTAGGGAGATCATCTTATTCTTGTGGATAACATTCATGTTTTGTTTTGTTTTTTCCTTTTTTTCCAGAAACCCTGTAATTAGAGAGTATTTGGAACTAGGGGATTCCAAACCCATTTCACTTTATCCTCTACCCATGTTGCCGGGCCATAAACACACACACACACACACACACACACACACATTATATTTGTTAAGTTCTTGCCCCGTGCCAGGCACTGTTTTAACTCCCTTTCATGCATTACCTCATTTAATTCTCACAACAACTTTGTGAGGTAAGTGACATTATCACCGTATTACAGATGAGAGAAGGGGGCTTGGAAAGATTAGAACATTTGCTCAAAGTCTAGCAGCTAGGAGGTGGCAGAACCAAGACTTGAACCTTGGACTCTGCACTGCCTCATATCCTTGGAAAGATTTTTAGAAGCACTTAGAGCCCCTTTTAAGGACTGTGATTGCACTAATAGGGGAAAACAATGACAGTACCTTTTAACAGTGACTATTACATAATAGAAAAAGACAAAGTATTCTTACAATTCAAATGATTCAAGATTTGTTTAAAAATATTGCAACAAACAAATAGCATATTCACACCTTTTACAATTCACTGGCAGGATCTTAAAAGTTACAAATCCTCACTTGTTCCTTAAGGCTTTGATTTCTAGGCTGACAAAGACAGACTTTGACTAAGCTCTTGAAACAGGTCATAGGAGCATCTGAAATGGGACCCTCAGGGCATGCTCAATCAGGAGGAGACATTTCCCCACTCAGTTCTTTTTGTCCTTTTAGGTATCCAGAGTGTGGAGTTTGCAAAGATCTTAATTGTAATCAAAAGATTAGGCTACATTCTAACAGTTGAGTCCTTTGGGACCCACAGCCTGGAGTCTGTCTGTCTGTCTATCTCTCTGTCTACCCATCCACCCACCCATGGAGAACCCATTTAAACTGCAGAGAAAACCAGGTTCCCTTAAAATGGTTGGAATTGGCAATTTCCTGGGAAAAGTGGTGCTCCTAAGTCCTTTACCAGGCACATGATTCTGAACCTTGTTAAAACTGACCCCTGGAAAAGAAGCCAGTAATTTAGTATGAATTGGTAGAAGGGAAGGCCATAGGATGGGAGAAAGCAGGAAACTGTCAGGATTTGCACGGTAAGAACCACTAAGATATAATATAATAGAAACCAAGAGTTGAAGGATACCCAAGAAGTCAAATTCAACCCTTCCATTCTGCAGATGGACAAACAGAGGAACAGAGGCCCAGAGATTTGCCTAAGTGACTGACACAGGTGTAACAAAACCAGGGCAAGAAAACTGGCCTCCGGTATTCAATAAATGCAGCAACAATAAAATGGGTCAGGCATGTTTTGTTAAATTATTATTTTCCAAGAGAGAAGAGCACTCTG